>JBBMEF010010640.1:0-13885 GCA_037832685.1 Sicyos baderoa | reverse complement strand
TTAAATTTTTTAATTCCTCTTCAACAACTTTAACCACTCTACAATGGTTTCTCATTTTGGAATTCTTTGATTTTATTGATGCACATTAACTATAAAAAAATTAATTTTTAGATACTTAACTATCATGAATTGAATTTATCATCTTAAATTTTTTAATTCCTCTTCAACAACTTTAACCACTCTACAATGGTTTCTCATTTTGGAATTCTTTGATTTTATTTGATTAAAAATAATTAATGGGCTTTATTAGTATTTTAACTATTGAATTATTGAGTTTACAAGAAGTTTCCAATACACTTTGTCGTGCATAATAATTGTTATGAAAGAATTTAAGAGAGAATCCAGTTGTGCAAGTTTTTTATTGAACCATATGTGAGGTAGGAAGATTCAAACTTTTAACTCAAGTTCGAAACCAAACATGCATTATAATAACGTCGCCTAACCTCAATTTAAGCGACGTTTTCTTCTGTAATGTTAATAAAACGTCGCTTTAAACCTTTTTTCTTGTAGTAATGCATTATAATAATTGTTGAGTTTAGTTCAATTTGAATCTAAACTATACAATTAAAATGGGGTCTTATTTGAAGTTTAAATCAGGGCTTTCATAGAAAAATCCATATAAAACAAGCTTATAAAAAAATTTGAACGCTGCACTATTATGTGTAATAGTAGAATAGTACAATTTTTTTTTTTTTTTTTTGAGAAACAAACCATTCATTCCAAACAACCAGAATCCGAACAATCAACCTCCAAGAAAATTTCCCCTCCAAAATCGAGACTCCGTCTCAACATAAAGACAAGGAGTCACCCAACAAAAATCAGACAGCAAGCCTCTCTTGGCAAAAACATCAGCCACCCTATTACAAAAACGATTACAATAAGAAACACGCTCAATACCAAGAGTACTAATAAGACAACTAATATCAGTTAAAACATTGTTGAGTTCAGAAACATCTGGGGAGTCATCAACAATCGCATGGACCACGGATAAGGCATAAGACTCCACCAAAATAGGAGGTAAAAATCTAGAGAAAACATTTCTCAAATGTCTCAACCCCTCCCGCAAATCAATCCATTCAAGCACTTTCACAGAATTAGAAACAAAACTAGACTTCCAGCCCAACAGCAAGGGAGAACCTTTCCAATCGCGAACCACCCAGCCAACTCCACCCTTCCTCGACACAGGATTTAGAGCAGCATCAACATTCAACTTCCATAACCCTGTAGGAGGTGCTATCCATCTGTTCACCAACCGAACACCACTTTCCAACCTTGGAGCAACATCTGCAAGAGAAGAAAAATGCATATTAAGATTTTTATCAATCAAATTCAGGAGATTAAGGAACTTCAAATCCACTTTGCCATGAATCCTTTGGTTTCTGAAGTTCCATAAGCTCCAAATAATAATAATACCCTTGATCCTTTCATCTTTTTTAATACGATCACATAATCTCTTCCAAAAATCAACTCCACTCTCCACGCTCTGAAAATAAAGATTGAAGTTAGCAAACCAAGGAAAAATATGCTTCCACACACGAACTGCCACTTTGCAATTCTTAATGATATGCAAATTCGTCTCACGCCCCTTCCTACATAAGAAGCACCCCACATCAATATCCACCCCCCTCATACAAATAAATATTGCTATAATAAGGAATGACATTAGCAAGAACACTCCAGGCTCCCACTTTCACTTTGGGGGACACCTCAACTTTCCAGAAACTACTCCAAATCTCCTCAGACACACTACCATCAGAACAAGACTCTTCCTTAATCCTCTCCAATCTCATCCCCACATGATAAACACTCTTAACAGAAAACATGCCATTATCACTTTCACTCCAAATAACCTCATCGGACACAGCAACCTCAGAAAGAAGAATATTACAAATAAGCTCAGCATCATTCTTACAACAAATATTTTCAATAATCTCGACATTCCAAGAAGATCCATTATGCATCAGATCAACCACTCTCTTTTCTTTCCACTCACTCTTAACCCCGTTAACCCTAAGATTGCCCTTCCTATTAATCCAAGGATCACCACCAACATACATTCTTCTGCCATCCCCAACCTTCCATCTATAACCTTTTTGAAAAAGATCCCTCCCCTACAAAATACCCCTCCACGCTAAGGACGGATTATTTCCCAAAGAAGCAGACAAAAAATCCCCATTAATAAAATACTTCCCTCTCAAGACTCTACTCAACAAGTAGTCATGATTTCTCAAGATACGGCAGCTATGTTTAGCCAACAAAGCTTGATTGAAAACGTTTAAATTCCTAAAACCCAACCCCCTTCCTCCTTTCGGGAACACATCTTCTGTCAACTCAACCAATGGGAATTCCGCCCATGAGCAGAATCCCCCCACCAGAAATTAGAGCACAAATTCTGAAGGTCCTCATTAAAGGACTTGGTCAACCGAAAGCAACTCATAATGTAAGTTGGAATAGCCTGACCAACTGCCTTAATCAGAACCTTTTTACCCCCCTGGATAAGATCTTGCCCTTCCACCTCTGAAGACACTTCTCGAGTCTACCTCTAATTGACTCAAAAAGCATCATCTTATTTTTCCTATTTTGAGAAGGCATTCCAAGATGAACCCCCAAATCATCAGTAATTCTCACTCCCAAAACCTTCCTCAGGGCCTCCTTATCCCTATCCCTAACACCACCACTAAACAAGACAGCCGACTTGTCAAAATTCACCAACTGCCCAGAAGCCTTCTCATAGCAATTAATAATATCTTTAATTTTTAAGCAATCATCCATAGAAGCCCTGAATAAAAGTAAACTATTGTCAGCGAAAAATAAATGAGAAATAGAAGGGCAATGGTTGTTGATCTTAAAACTTTTAAAAGAATTGAGATCCTCCTCTTTCTTCAATAGCATGGACAATCCCTCAGCACAGATGAGAAAGAGATAGGGGGAAAGATGATCCCCCTGTCTCAACCCCCGCTGCGGAGTAATCTTGCCGAAATGAGCCCCATTAACCATCACCTCATAATTAACCGAGGAAATGCATCTCTCAATGAGATTTATCTACTTTGAGCTAAAGCCCAACTTCCCCAACATCATCAGAACAAACCTCCACTGCACCCTATCATAGGCCTTACTCATGTCAAGCTTAAGCGCCGCCCACCCCACCTTTACATTCCTCTTCATATTGATAGAATGAATGCACTCAAAGCCCAACACAACATTGTCCGTAATCAGCCTCTCCAACACAAAAGCATCTTGGTTAGGAGAGATGATTTTGTCAATCACCAACTTCAACCGATTAGTCATTCCTTTTTCCACGATTTTATAGACAGTATTGTACAGACTGATAGGGCGAAAATCTTCAATTTTAATAACATTTTGGACTTTAGGAATTAAAGCAATAGGCGTATCATTCATCGAGTCCACCAAATTCCCCTTATTTAAGACCCCTAGACAAGAGTCAATCACATCTTTTCCCTTCCCATCACGATAGGACAAGCTTTCCCTCTCCTTTGACTCCTCCATGCCCCTCCCCTTTTCCCGCCGAACGGTTTATCTTCCTTTGTCCTTTACTAACACTACCCTGCCCAACTTGACAATCGTCCTTTGAAAACCCACCCTCCTCGGACCCTGCTTCCAATAAGACGTTACTGGCAAACCTCCGGCAAGGGACCGTCGAAACCCCCTCCTCTCTCTGCTCCTCCTCCCTCATTCCTCCGAACCCGTGCCCAATTATTTGCCTCCCCCTTCCATTTCATCTCCTCCTCATCCTCCCTGCATAAACCATCCCCTCTTCCTCTCCAGCGACCCCTTCCTCTCCCAGCCTAGTGCCTAGGCGGCGAACTTCCCGGTCCATTCGGACCTGAATGCTCCCGTAATTCATCACCAAACGGAAAAGGCATCCCCTCCCCAATCACCACAAAGTTGCAGTCTCTAACCACATGGCCAAGCCTACCACAACCACGACAAAAGCAAGGAAGCTTTTCATACGAGAGAATCACCCACTTCTTAGCAACCGTCGCTCCGGTTTTAACTTTCAAAGCCCTTCTCAACGGCCGGCGGATATCTTTCAGGACTTTCAGCCTCAAGAATTTGCCTTTGTTTCTCATCCCTCATTCTTTATCCCAACCTTCAAAATTTCCCAACATATTTCCCAATTTCCTAGCACAATTCAAGGTATGGCAAACTGGTGGAACATCATGTAGTCTAACCCAAAAAGCTCCTAGACCAAACTCCATCTCCGACACCCTCTTATCCCCCGCCATTGACTCGAATAAAATCACAGCCTCATCATAGATCCAAGGACTTGCCATTACAACCCGTTCCATCAATATTTTGTTATCAAAAGTGCAAATAAACAAATTCCCCCCTCTAGGAATAACCTTTTTAAACACATCATAACTCACTTGCCTGTCGGAGAGGATCTTGAAAGCCACTACTCCATTCAGCTCACTTTCGTAGGCCGAAACCTCCTCTTCCTCCAACTCAAAAACCTCTTCCGCTTCCTGTTCAGCTAGCTCCAGGTTTTCCATCATTTGTGCAAACTAGCTGGATCCATTTCCTGTTGTCTTCACAGCCTACTCCTCCGCCACCCACTTCTGCCAACAAACCACAAGCAGCTCGAAAGCCAAGCACCTCACTCCGTTCCTCGCAAGTTGGAGAGATCGAAGGCAAGCTGACCAAACCCCCACACCCGAAAGAAACGTCGTCCCAGCCTACTCCTCCGCCACCTTCTTCAGCCAACCAGCCACCAGCAGCTCGAGAGCCAAGCACCACCATTTGTCATCCCAGCCTTCTCCTCCACCACCTTCTTCAGCCAAGAACCACCAGTAGAAAGAAAAACCAACCTCCACACTCAGAACCTCCCAAGTCGGCGAGATCGAAGCCTGTCGGACGAAAACCCCAAAACCCGCAAGGACCCCCCACTTGCTCGACAGACGCTCAGAGATCTGCCTTCACCTCCACCACTTCCTTCAGCCAACAACCACCAGCAGATCGAGAACCAATCTCCACACTCCAAACCTCCCAAGCCGACGAGATCGAAACCTAACGGTCGAAAACCCCAAAACCCGAGAAGAACCCCCCACTCGCTCGATAGTCGCTCAGAGAACTGGAGCCCTAAAACTTCTTCCACTAGTAGAATAGTACAAATAATGTCAAAGTGAAGAGAGAATCTTCATTCCTATGTAACATAAATGAGTGGGTGTTGAATCCACTTCAATCGAATTTAGTATTTTTTCTTTGCCAATTTTTTTTATGCCGCTTAATCTCATAAGTAGAGAAAATATGTTTTTTTTTTTCATCTACTCTTTCGGTTTCTCCAATCAAATCATTTATTTTAGTGAATGTAGATGTATATCTTCATTTAATAATATGACAAGTTAATTATCCAAGCACGATTAAATTTGATATATATTTTTTAAAATAAACAATTTGTAACTTATTGTATTTATAAAGTTGTCGATATAAATATTATTCACCTATAATTGAGAATTTTTAGGTTAAAGGTTTGAACTTTCCTGATCTGCACTATCATAGTAAAAATATTTACTAATATCAAGTGAAAAAATAATTTAAAAGTTATCATTTATTTTTAGTCTATAAAATTAAGATAATTTTAAGGTTAAAATATCATTTTGGTCCTTCAACTTTAAGATTTATTCCATTTTGGTCCTTCAACTTTCAAAAGTTTAATTTTGGTCCCTCAACTTTGAGTTTTGTCCCACTTTAGTTCCTACGTTTTAAAAGTCCAAATTTAGTCTTTTTAACTATCAATAAAACTTAAAAATAGTCCCTCACTTTAGTTTAATGTTAACCCAAGGTTAAAAAAAATAATATTTTATATCTCATCTACAGACTACAACTATCTCTTTCTCTCTCCTCCATACCTTTTTTTTCCTTCCATCTTTTCTCTCTTTCAGCTTTATTTCTTTTAGAAATGGCAACCATGTTCTTTGCTTGAATTTTTGGGGAGCTCAAGCATGGTTGCAGCCTTGCAGGGTACAACCACAAAAACTTGAGAGAAATTAGGATCATTGAATATTTTTATTAAAATTGAATTAATTTTGTCATATTTATCAATTTTAATTGGGATTGCAAGCTTAAAATCTTGAAGCCAAACCCATTGAAGTTTTCGCCTGCAATTTTAGGGGTTTCAACTATGACGACCAGAAAGAAAATAACCAATTATTAGATTGGATAACGGAAGAAAATATCTTATCTCATAATTAATCTAGATCAATCTAATTTAAAATCGAAGAAATTTCTGAACCATTCGACATCTGGGGAAGCCATTGAAGGGGAAATTGAAGAAAAATTGGTCGAAAATTTGCAAAGGACGCCATTGGAGGGTTGAAGAAGAGGTTGAAATCGATGAGTACCCATTGAAATTGACATCAATTCATAATTGGGTTTGTTCCATTTTTGAGGAATTTGGTTGATTTTATTTTCATTTTGGTCTTTTTCTCTCTTGAAAACAAAAGAAGAAGGGAAGAGATATTTTAGGAGAAACCTCTCCAATATTTATTATGAAAAATCAGAGAACAAATTGTTGTTTTCTCCACACCTCACAAGGCACTACACAGTTCTGAATAAATAGTGAAAAGCAGAGGAAAAAGTTCCTAACAAAATCCTAACAAAACACTACATAACAGCTCACCAAAACAGATTAAAAAATCACAATTAATAACAAAATCATAACAAACTTGGGCTACGGTGAGTCATCAATGAGCTGTCTTCTTCCCCCCAAGCCAAGGGTCGATGCAGCACGAACGTTGAGCTTGTAGCGCATATGACAAAAAGTAGATGGCTTTGTCAAAACATCTGCAATTTGGGAACTTGCCGGCAAGTGATAAACTCGAAGCTTGTTGTTACGAACTAGATCTCGAACAAAATATATGTCTAACTCCACATGTTTAGTTTTAGAATGCAAAATAGGATTCACACTTAAATGAACAGCACTAAGGTTGTCACACCACAATATCGGGGGCTGCACGTTGGGCATTCGTAAGTCACGAAGTAAAGAATGAAGCCATACTAATTCGGTTGCCGCAGTCGCTAAACATATGTACTCAGCTTCTGTACTGGACCGAGAGATGATAGATTGCTTTTTAGATCCCCAAGATACTAAGTTGCCTCCATAATACAAGCAGTAACCAGAGGTTGATTTTCGGTCATCGGGATCCGACGCCCAATCAGAATCTGCATAACCTTGAATAGATAATGAAGATGGTTTAGATAACAATAATCCAGACGACATAGTACCTTTCAAGTACCTTAGGATTCTCTTCACAAGTTTCCAATGCTCAACCTTAGGAGAATGCATAAATTGACAAGCTTTGTTGACCGAAAAAGCTATTTCAGGACGAGTCAATGTGGCATATTGGAGTGCGCCAACTACACTTCTATATAAACGGACATCTTTAAATTCCTCTCCTCCAAACGCTGATGGTAAAGTGCCACTGACCATAGGTGTAGAAATGGCATGAGATTCGACCATTTTGGTTCGAGCAAGTAAACCATGAATATATTTGGTTTGAGTGAGAAAAATGCCACCAGACATAGGGTATGATGCCTCAATCCCAAGAAAATAATTGAGTTGGCCAAGATCTTTGAGAGAAAATGACTTATGCAATAAACCAATCAACGTAGTAACATAGGTAGCCGAATCTCCCATAATTAGAATATCATCAACATATACCAAGATAAAGCAATGCGAATTACCTGTATGCTTATATAACAGAGAAGTGTCAGCTCTTGATTGTTGAAAACCGTTGTTCTTCAAGAAATTGGTCAACCGTTTAAACCAGGCACGAGGTGCTTGTTTTAAGCCATACAACGCCTTATGAAGTCTACAAACCTGAGCGTTGTCCGGACTACGAAATCATGCAGGTTGCTCCATAAAAACTGTTTCTGTTAATTCACCATGTAAAAAAGCATTATTAATATCAATCTGTCGAATAACCCAATTATGAGCTAATGCTAGAGTCGGTAACACTCGAATTGTCATGGGTTTTACCATCGGGCTAAATGTTTCAAAGTAATCAATGTATGGGGACTGATGAAATCCTTTCGCTACCAATCGAGCCTTATAACGAGCTACGGATCCATCAAAGTTTCTCTTGATTTTAAATATCTATTTACATCCAATCACCTTTTGATCACTCGGCTTAGGAACCAATGACCATGTGTGATTTTGCTGAAGAGCATTAAACTCACTTTTCATAGCCTGCACCCACTTTGGACATTTCAAAGCTTCTTTAACACTTGTTGGTTCTATATCATCATATTCGGTGGTGACTACATAGGCCTTCGGTTTTCTAATTCCACTTTTCCCATGAGTGCGCATAGGATATTCATTTACAACAATGGGAATGTGATTGGAAATAGTCGGTTCACTTTGATTTGTACTTGACATGGTCAAATGATCTGTATGAGGAGGGCCAGGTTCATGAGGCTGTGAGGGCAAGGATGCAGATGTGTTTAGGAAAGAAACCGGAGAAACTACAGGTAGAAGCGAAGGAGAATGATTATTTGGACAAGGATTGGACACTGGAGAGACCTGAGGAGACATAGAATTTATCATGGGATTTGGACGTAGGACATGTACATGACTAGTGACCAAGGGAGATGCAGTGGATGACTTGTTTGGAGAACTATCAGAGGCAAAAGGAAATGATATCTCATCAAATAAAACATGTCTAGATACAAAGATTTTTCCCTCATTGGACAAACATTTATAACCTTTTGTGTTGAAAGCTATAACCTATGAAGGTGCATGGTTTAGACCGAAAATCAAGTTTATGATGTAAATAAGGGCGCAAGTAGGGAAAACACTTACATCCAAAAACTCGAAGTTGTGAATAGTCTGGAGATTGGCCAAACAACTGCTGCAGAGGACTCTTGCCATTCATGATTGAAGTGTGAAGCCGGTTGATAAGAAAAACTGCAGTAGAAAATGCATCATCCCAAAAAGATAGAGGCATAGAAGCATGATATAATAAAGATAGTCCGTTTTCAACAATATGTCTATGCTTTCTTTCAATGAGACCATTTTGCTTTGACGTATAAGGACATGTTATACGATGATCAATTCCATGTGTTTTAAAATATGGAACAAGAGGTAAAAATTCAGTTCCACCATCTGTTTGGACACGTCGAATGGACGCATTTAACAATTTTTCAACATATGTTTTGAAAGTATGAAACACTTTAGAAGCATCAGACTTAGATTCAAGAAAGTAAATCCAAGTGTATCTGGAATGAGCATCAATAAAACTCATGTAATACCTATAACCATTTCTAGATTGAGTGAAAGCTGGTCCCCATAAGTCAGTGACAATCAGTTGTAAGGGACTATTATACACGGTTAAAGAGTTAGGAAAAGGTAGGACATGGATTTTACTCATAGCACAAGCATTGCAAAATTTGGAAATATTATTTTTGTACATGGAGTGAGGTAAAAAACTTCTCAGAATCGACCTAACAACAGGTTTGGCCGGGTGACCAAGCTACTGATGCCATTTATCTAATAAAGACATAGACTCTTTGACATTGAAATTAAAATTATTCAATGAAACATTCGAAACAGAAGGTAAATTGGACACTTTAGAACCAACAACAAAATTTAACAAAACATTTGAACAGAAGCAGTAGACACTAATTTCCTAGGAGCAGTAATATCTTGAAGTTCAAATTTGTAGAGTCATTCATGGAGAGTCCCTCTGAGCAGTGTTTGGCCAGTTGCTCGATCCTTCACAAAGCAAAAAAAGGGATGAAACTCAAAGAAAACGTTATTGTCATTTGAAAATTGACTAACGCTTATAAGATTCTTCGATATAGAAGGGACATGAAGTAAGTTATTGAGATGAAATAAACGGTAAGGGGAAAAAATTGAACCATAACCAGAATGGGAGATAGACAAACCTGCCTCGTTGCCTACATGAACCTGATTCGTTCCCATATAGTCATTGCTTAGAGATAGATTGCCTAGGTTGTGAGTCAAGTGATTAGTCAGGCCTGAATCAGGGTATCAATTACAGTCTGAGTTATAATTTGGAGTCATCAGCATTGCGGACATTGGACTGCCCTGAGGAGAATATGGAGGAACAGTTTGTAGAGCATACGCACCAACCGGAGCCATAAGGTGGTCGAGTATTCTGCAGCTGTTGGGGATCATGTCTGTAATAACAATGTTGTGCAGTATGACCAAACTTGCTACATATTTGGCATTGGACTTTGTTACGGTTGTCGCCATTGTTGTTCCATTGACCCTGCCATATCCTCCTCGACCTTGATAGTTATTGCGTCCGCGTCCCCTGCCTGATCTTTAGGAGGCTAGGCTTGAATAGTCACATTTGCAGAAGGTAATGTGTTCTCAACGTTTATTGACTTGCTTTCCAATCGGGTCTCATGTGTAAGAAGAAGTGCCATAACATCATGAACATTATTTGAATATACCTTTGTTGTAATCACAAAGACCATAGATTCATATTCTGATCCCAGTCCATTGAGTATGTACATAATGTGATCCTCATGAAGCACCTGTTTATCCATGGCGTCTAGACCGTCTATGCATTTTTTGATTTTAGAAAAATATTCATTCAAAGAGGAGCCGCCCTTCTTAATCGTCTGCAATTTTGTTTTAATCTTCATAACTTGAGTCAAGTTGCGTGAATTAAATATCTGATGTAGAGTTTGCCATATTTCCTTCGTGGTTGAGCAGTCAAACATCTGCTCCAAAATGTCTTCGTGCATCAAACCAAGCAACCATGAACAGAGTAGCTGGTCTTGTTGTGTCCAAAATTCAAACATTGGATTGAGATTTGAAACTATAGAAGTGGTAGATGAAGAAGGATTCACCTGTAATACTTCCGGCGATTTGAGTAGTCCATAGCCGCCTAGGGCAAACTCCACCTGGAACTTCCATAAAAGGAATTTTGTGTGAGATAAACGAACTATGGAAACTTTGTTTCCTGGATTAATAATCGATGGAACCACAGTTCTACCACCAGGTATTTCAGCACTGGCCTCGGACATATCGTGACTCTCCATTGCAGTCGAACGAAGAGAGAAAAAAAATAATAAAATAAAAAATTCACCGTCGCTAGACTTAGGACTCTGATACCAAATCAAAAGAAGAAGATAAGAATATTGCAAAACCAGAGAACAAATTGTTCTTTTCTTTTCCACACCTCACAAGGCACAACACAGTTTTGAATAAATAGTGAAAAGGAGAGGAAAAAACTCCAAACAAAACCGTAACAAAACACTACATAACAGCTCACCAAAACACATTAAAAAATCACAATTAAAAACAATTAATTAATTACAAAATTATAACAAACTTGGGCTACGCTGAGTCATCAATGAGTTGTCTTCTTCACAACTTATCTCGATATTACACGGTGCTCGGCTCGTAGGTTAGGTTCGTATCGAAATTCGAAGTTGAGTAAACTATTGAGTACTTGTATGGTATGTGAAGTTTTGTCGTATCGAATTTCGAGGTTGAGTAACTATTGACTATATAGAATTTCTAATCTCTTTTACGAACTATCATGAATTGAAGTATATTTATTTATGTGATTTTTTTTTTATACAACAATGTTGGGGAAGAGAGATTCGAACCTGTAACCTCATGATTACTAAGTTGTACAAGATATCAGTAGAGCTATGCTGCTTTTGGCATTAGATGTTAATACTTGTTTCAAACTTTGCAGACATGTTCTAGAGATGCATTTGGTTCATATAAACGATCTTAATGAGATCGCTGTCATTGGAATTCTATATAAATATGGACGTCCAGATCTCTTCCTTTTGAGAGTATGTATACATTTTCTTTTTTTTTTTCTTCTCCTTAGCACATTTAAAAAAAAAAAAAAAAAAAAAAAAAAAAAAAAAATGAATAACCATTTTAGAAATAATTGAATCTCTTCTTTCATGTAAACTTTTTAAATTAGTGACAATTAGTATTATGTGATGAAGTGTTCATTAGAGTTCTATTTTAAGCATAATATATATAGTCACAATTTTAAGACAATAAAATTCAAATTTTTTTAAGAAAATAAACCAAATTTAATGTATTTTATTTTTAGGCAACAAAATTAATAATTATATAGGTAATTTCTAACCGTGTGGTCATAGGTTGATTTACTTGCAACTTCGTAAGGGTTGTTTTAGCCTATTGTTTTTAAATTAGACAAATTAAATGTGTGTAAAGAAATGAAATTTGAGTACTATGATTATCAAACTCGTTTAGATTATCTAAGGAAATACTTAACCTTTTGAAAAGTTATTTCACATGACTGAACCACTTTTTAGTTTTACAATAATAAAAAAAATGAGAGATTCGAACTCATAATTTTTATTGAATATACATTAATGTCGTTGTGCTATTATTGGCGACCGAAACATTTTCTGTATTTCCAAAAGTCTACCTCATAGTCATCTTAAATTTGGGCGATGATTTTAAGTGAGAATGTCAAACAGCAAACCAAAACGCTCTCAACCGCAATCTTATGTAACCAAAAGAGTTAGTGATTTCATTGTTTGGTGAGATTCGATCATCAATATCAGGAGTTCGATCTTGGAAATCGATATTTGATTCTCATTTATAAATTAATGATTTTTTTTTAGCTCATTTTGTTGATAATTGTTTTTGATGTGTGGAGCTGTTTCAACACATAAAATCAGTTGGGAAAGAAGAAAGAGAAATAGGGATTTTGAATCCAGGAAATATAAAATTTGGGAGCAGAAAATATTACAGATACATTGGTTCCCTCACTGTTCCTCCTTGTAGTGAAGGTGTTATTTGGACAATATCTAAGAAGGTTTATTTTCTTTACACTCACTTTCTCCTCTCCTTTCATGTCATTTTATTTTCAGGTCCATTATAAATTTAGTCTATTTGAAAAAAAAAAAAAAAAAACAACGATTACAGTTTGAAAAATTAAAATTTAGGGCATGTTTAGCTTTGAGGGACGAGTTAAGTTGAGTTGAGTTGGGATGAGAAAGGAAGAGAAGATAAGTGAAATAAATTTATGTTTGGGGGAGGAAAGAAAAGATAAAGTTATGTTTGATGCGATAGAAAGAAAATGGTTGAAGTTTTTATTTAAATAAAAAAATGAATATTAAATAGTTTTTTAATAATAAAGTTATGTTAGATCTGATGGAAAGAGATTTGTTGAAGTTTTTATTTAAATAAAAAATAGATATTAAGTAGTTTTTTAATATTTTAATATTTAAATAAAAATGTGAAGCCCACGCGTGGAGTTGGGTAGGAATTGAGTGGACTTGTGAGAGTCCATAGTGCAAACATGGGATAGAAGCAAAGTCAAACCAACTCCACTATTTCTCCTCTCCACAAACATGCCCTTAGTATTTAGATTTATAAAAAACTAAAATATTGTTCATGTTGTTCCATAATCACTAACCAATCAAGTTTGTAAAAGTAATTTATCATGTGTACATGATGTAAATGATGTGATATTTTATTTTCAACTAGTCACTTCACTCAAAACCAATCATTAATACTTGAATAGCTAAAAGCTAAATTCTAGTTCTTTAAATTAGGGGTGAACATGGGTTGAGTTGGGTTGGGTTGGGGTGATTTTCAACCCAACCTAAAAATTCGGGTTGGTCAATTCTCCAACCCAACCCAACCCAATTAAAGACACAACCCAACCCAATTAAAGACACAACCCAACCCAACCCTTTATTTTCGGGTTGGGTTGGGTTGGGTTATCAGGTTCACAATTTGCAACAAACCTAAAATTTAAAAAGCTCACCATGATAAACAGTGTACTTAATAAACAATTTCTAACGCCTCATTTTCGATTCCTAGAAATTTAGGACTAATATTAGCATAAGTATACTCTTATTACTAATGCAAAATTTAAGTTTACCT
>JBBMEF010010631.1:0-22106 GCA_037832685.1 Sicyos baderoa | reverse complement strand
CTAATGATTTTCCGCTTTTAAGTCATGCATGTAGTAAAGGCCTAGTTTAGGACCGTTATTTTGGTCGGGTCTTTACAGAGGGCGTAGAAGAACTAAGATTTTCGTGATCGTTGGCGTTCGTAATCGTTAGCTGGCTTTCATCTCGGTTACCAGTTTCAATGGCGGGAGGTACTTATTTTGTACTTAATTTTATTGAATGCTTCCGCTTATTGTGATTAATTAATAATCACATTTTAAATAAATATAGATTGTTTCCAACAAGATTTTGAGGAGAGAAAGGAGGAAGTAGAGAGAAGAAGAGGTTTGGAGAAGAAATCTTTAAAGGATTTTGGAGATTGGAATGGTATTTGAGAAGAATCCTTGAAGATGTCGAAGGAGAGGAATAAGAAGAATGAAGAGGAGGAACGGATGGATCAATAGAATAATCTAAGATTTCTGGACAACACATTTTTTTTTTTTTTTGGAACATAAGCAAGTAAGAATGGAGGAAAAGGAAAAAGACATAGAAAATGTATTTATAAAAATAGAGGCAGAGAGGAATAATGAGTGAATAAAATAAAATAAGATAGAAGAGAGAAATGGATGGTGGTGGCTGAGCAATGGTCTGAGAAGAAAGGAATGAGGTTTGAGGTTTGAGAGCATAAGTTCGGAAGAAATTAGAGGAGATGAAGGGTAATAGAGAAGAAGAGTAAGAAATCTGGTTGAGAGGAGTTTTGGGGTTTAAAGAGATAGAGAATCAGAATGTGGGGGTTTTAGATGGTAGGAAAATGGATTGAGATTTGAGATAGTTGGTTTTGGGAAAAGTTGCCACATAAAGGATTTCAAAAACTAAAGAAATGTATAACAGCGAGGGAGGTTTTTTTTTTTGTTGTTTTGTTTTTGGAAGAAGAAAGAGGAATATGAAGAAGAGAAAAAGAGAAGTACTGATTTTGATTAAGAGATTTGGGGGGTTTTGAACTCCATTTTGGAGTTCTTGAAAAATAAATCCTTAAAGGATAAAGGTTGAGGAGAAAAGAAATCTTTGAAGAATTTTGAAGGGATAATGAAATTTTGGGGTTCATGGGTTAGAATTTCTGAGAAAAAGAAAAGATAAGAAGAAGGAAACGAGAAGATGAAGGGAGAAGTTCTCATTTTTACTCCGTGAAGGAGTTTGGTTTCATTTACGGGAAAGAAGAAGAATGATAAGAAGAGGTAGAAGAATAAACATACTAGGATCGAAGAAGAAGAAGAGAGCAAGCCCTCTGTGGCTCTGATACCATGTGATGATTTGAACAGCGGAAATGTGGAAGCCATTGAAGGAGATTGAGAAAATATATTATTGATGAAATGGAGAAGATGAAGGTGGAGACTACATTGTAGCTCACACACTTACAACCCTAAAAAATTCTATATATATAGACTACCAAAACTCTAACCTAAGGTCCAATGGGCTCTAATACTCTAACAGTCCGCTAGTTGCATATCAGTTGGAATATATCTCACAAGAAGCTGTTTGGCCAGGAATTTATCACGCAAATAATGCAGATCAATTTCAACATGTTTGCTGCGACATGGAAAACCGAGTTGGCAGCAAGGGAGAGAGCACTAGTGTTATCACACCACAACGTGGGAGAGCAAGGAATCTGAATACGGAGCTCTCCTAGGAGGGATTCAAACCAGGTTATGTCAACATAATAGCTAACGCATGATACTCTGACTCCGTGCTAGACCGGGCAACAACTTGTTGCTTTTTGGAGCTCCAAGACACTAGAGCACCGCCAAGAAAAATACAATGAGCAGCAATACTCTTCTTGTCATCGATTCCACACCCCCAATCAGCATCGTTGAAGGCCATGATGGTAAGGGAATGAGATTTGGGAATGAATAACCCAAAATGAAGTGTTCTTTTAAGGTAGCGAAGAACACGTTTTGCTGCTGTCCAGTGTGTGGAGGTTGGATGCAGATTGAACTGACTTAGTTTGTTAACAATAAACGAGATGTCCGGTCAAGTGTGAGACATATATTGAAGGGCACCAATCAAGTTGGGATACGTAGTTGGATTATCCAGAGGGTCACCATCATGGATAGAGAGTTTCTTACTTGTTACTGTTGGCGTAGGACAAGGTCGTAGGTTCTCTAAACGCAGCCGATGAAGTAAGTTAGTTATGTACTTCGGCTGAGTGAGATAGAGGCCATCCAGAGTTCGACAGACTTCAACACCAAGGTAATAGCCGAGGTCCCCCATATCTTTAAGAGAAAATGTTGAGTGAAGCTTGTTAATAAATAGGTTGATGTGAGACTTTGAGCTGTCAGTGACAATAATGTCATCAACATATATGAGAACAAGGATAGTCACTTGTCGGGCATGTAAAAAAAACAAAGATGAGTCGGATTTTGAGTTCTGAAACCCACACTATGATAGCGTTACCTTAAGTTTGTCAAACCAGGCCCGAGGTGCTTGTTTGAGATCGTAAAGAGCCTTGTGAAGTTTACAGACATAGTCAGGATGCTTATCACTTACAAACCCAGCAGGTTGAGTCATATACATTGTTTCAGACAGTTCCCCATTAAGGAATGCGTTGTTGACATCAATTTGTCTGATCACCCAATCATTTTGCACAGCTAGAGTAAGAACAATCCGGATGGTGGGAGCCTTTACAATTGGGCTAAAAGTTTCATGAAAGTCGATCCTATGTTGTTAATGGAAGCCTCTGGCAACAAGCCTTGCTTTACATCTTTCAAAAATGCCATCAATGAGTCTTGACTTTGAACACCCATTTGCAACCAACTAAATTGATAGAGGAATCGGCAGGGACAAGTGTCCAACTGTGGTTATCAGCCAGAGCCTTCATCTCACTGTCCATTGCTTGCTTCCACAAAGGAGACAACACAACCTCCTTGACATTTTTAGGTTATGTCATCACCGAATCCACTGTTGACACATAGGCCCAAGACTTCCGTTTGAAAATGCCTACACGGGATCTCGTGACCATTGGATGTTGGGGAACCATCCGGTATTTCGGCAGGTAGCTCATCAGGATTTTCAACCACACACAGATCATTGTTCAATGCAGGGTTGTGTAGCACAGCACAAGGACTCGCGGGAGTACATACAGGTAGGATCAAGGACACGGATCCAAATTTAGCTGTCTGAGGTGTTGTTGGTGATGCTGGTGGAACACTCGGAGTTGGGAGGTGACGAGGATATGAAGGAGTAGGAAATGGGACAGTAGACACAACCACATTGGATGGTGGGATAGAAGCATTAGAGAGGAAGCCATCTGAGAAGGGAAACATGTTTTCAATGAACACAACATGTCGAGACACATAGAGACGCCCAGAAGCACTAAGGCAACGATACCCCTTGTGACTTTCACTATAACCTAAGAAAACACACCGAGTGCTATGGTATTGAAATTTGTGTGGTTGATATAGTCGAAGGCATGGATAACAAGCGGCACCAAACACCTTGAGAAACTTATAGTCAGGGGAGGAGGAATGAATCATCTCATAGGGAGACTTGTTCTTAAGTATAGGAGTTGGTAGCCTATTGATGACAAAGACCGCGCTGAGAAACGCATCCCACCAATATGTGAAAGGCATAGAGGCTTGTGCTAAGAAGGTAAGCCTCATTTCCACTATGTGGCGATGTTTGCGCTTTACCAAGCCATTCTGTTGGCTGGTGTGAGGACAAGGGTGTCGGAAGGAGATGCCAAATTGTTGAGGACTAGAGCAAAAGATCTGAATTCCCCACCCCAGTCACTTTGAAGAGTCTTAATTTTAGACTCAAATTTGTTTTCAACAAGTTTCTTATAGGCAAGGAAAGCATCTAAGGCACCGTTTTTAGTTTTTAAAGGATAAATGTGAGTGAATCTGCTGAAATGATCCACAAAACTAACATAATAAGCATACCCACAATGGATAAAATAGGAGAGGGACCCCAAAGATCACATGAGACAAGTTCAAGGGGTTGAGTAGAGACAGTATGAGATGCAAGAAAAGGAAGAGCATGAGATTTGCCTAATTGGCATGGTTCACAAAAGAAAGTAGCTTCATTACTTGAAAAAACAAGATTACAAGATTTCAAAGCTAAAGATAAGACTCGATCAGAATAGTGACCCAACCTTTGGTGCCATATAGGTTTAGGCACCTTGCACCGTACATAATTATTGACTCTAGAACTAGACTCAAGACTCTTAGATGGACTAGACTCAACAGTAGACGTAAAACAGACTGGTTGTGTGACTTTAGGATTGAAGGGAGGCTCGTTTGGTTGATGAGGCAGGGGTACTTGAAGATGATAGAGACCATTCCAGAGTGTTCCACGCAACACCGCCCGCTTAATAGCAGGAACATGAAGCCTATTTTTCAATTGAAGACTATGAGTTCCAATATGTATTTTAGTCTCACCAGTATAGTTTAGGATCCATTTCCAACAATTAGAGATTGTTTACCTTTGGAAAGAGCTCTTTCTGTGATGTTGGAAGCATCTGCAGTCACATGACTTGTAGCCCTTGTGTCGACAAGCCAATAGGGATCAGGGATAACTTTTGGAGTGGCAATCAAGGCAGTATTCTCACTAGTTTTGTTGTTGTTGGAAAGATTGTTGGGGTTGTTAAAGGTTTCATCAAACCGACACCAACATATAGATATGTCATGCCCACTTTTGTTGCAAATGTGACAATAAGGTGAAGAGGAACCTGAGGGGTTGGCTGGATTGAACGATTGCCCAGAATTTTTCCCTTGGTGATTTCCTCTATTGCCGTTGTGTCTGTCACGGCCACCATGATTTCGTCCTCGACCTCGGTTGAAACGGCCTCCTCTACCATTTCCACCATTATATGAAGAGTTTTGTTGAGCATGATTTCCTCCTTGTGCTCTATAATTTCCACTAGAGGGTTGATTTTGCCTATTGTAGGCATAGTTAGGAGAATGGTTCCCAACTAGAGTTTCAGGAACTGAAGAAGAGTTGAAGCGGCTGAGAGTACCTTCGAAAGTCACCATTACAACATGAAATTCTTGCCATAGAGTGAATTCTCGTCCTTCAATAGTGCAGATTACTGGTATGAACTCAGCGTCGAGACCTCCAAGGAC
The DNA here is from genome assembly GCA_037832685.1 of Sicyos baderoa. Classification (NCBI taxonomy): domain Eukaryota; kingdom Viridiplantae; phylum Streptophyta; class Magnoliopsida; order Cucurbitales; family Cucurbitaceae; genus Sicyos; species Sicyos baderoa. The sequence continues at coordinate 17,033 of JBBMEF010010631.1, read as the reverse complement.
ATAAGATATGAGATCAGACAAGGATACAGGTGCTCCTGCAAGTTGAAGCAACTTGGCGGTTTGCTTCATCGTGGATAGGTAATCCAGCATCTTCATGGACCCCTAGTTTCCTAGTGTTTTGCAAGTTTGCTCGCAGCTGATTGACTCGAGCTTTGTTGGTTGCTCCAAACATAAGCTTCAGCGTTGTCCAGACTTCTCGGGAGGTTTCGAAGTTGACTACATCAGCAGCTATCGTCGGAACCATGGAGTCGAACAACCATCCCGATAAAGCTCTGTCGACAGTGACCCAATCCTCATACTCTGGATTTGGGATTTGTTGCGATTTTCCGTTCTCCTCACAAATGTCAACATACATTTGTGGCTTTTCCTTCTTGCCTAGAACAAACCCATCGACTCTCTGTCCTCTGACTATAGCGAGCACCATTCTGCGCCACAACAAGTAGTTCTTCTCATCTAATTTCATAGTGAGGACAGTATTGAGGGGATGTCCAAAGGAGGAATTGAGCGAGAGATTTGCCATACCTTGAATGGGCGAAGAGCTTGGTGTGGAGGCAATGGTACTACTTGCGGAAGCTGGGGTTTGATCAGCCATGAGAGTAGCCTAGAGGCTCTGATACCAACTTTGAAAACGAGATGTCCTAGACAAGAGAGAAGAAGAAGCAAAAACAAAATTCGCAGAAATGATTTTCTTACACATTTCTCATTCACACAGCACGAGCTAAATAGCTAGGCGAATATACACAGAGAATTACAGGGAGCCAATACAAGAGCACCACGTGGGTGTTTGTTAGAAGGAGAAAAGGATAAGAGAACGACGTCGTTTACAATAAGAAATTAAGAAGGGTAAAACGACAACGTTTAGTCACTAGCTCTAACAAAATTCAAAGTTTAAGCGTGTAATTGTTACAAACACCATAGTTTAGGGGGTGGTTTGTGCACTTTTTCCTAAAATGTATTAGAACTTACTTAATGGTAAATGAAGGGTTTAAAAAAACTTAGCTGAATATTTAAAATGAAATTGGTTTGCTAGGTGAAATTATATGATGGTAACTTACGAAGCTTATGAAGTAAATCAATGGTGTTATTTTTATAAAGTTCAATCATATATATCTTCCTGCACTGCTATTTTCTGGGCTTGTTTTCCTTTCAACTGGTTATAAAGAATTATATTTCAAATTTTTTATCCTCCCGTTTAAACTCGCAAAAGGTGGTGCTGTGCTATAATCTTATAGTAGTTAATTTTGAGTGGATATCATAATTTTAACTGTCCTGGTATTTTAAGTTTCTTTTATTTTTTATTTCTTTTTATGAACAATGATATAGCCCTTCATAATTACTTTAAGTTGGGCTACTTTTTCTATGTAACATCTTGCTCACTCTAATGAAGTATATTTAGCCAGTGTTGCTCATATATCATAAATTTGACATAAGAATTTAATATTTTGGAGATAAGCTTCTTCCCAGAACACAACATGCATGTCTATATCATATCATAACATTTTATTTTTCATATATATATAGATAGATAGTTGAACACATGATATCATATCATATAGGTGTACGTAGATATATAGAAGAGTACAACACATGATGTTTGATCACTTGATTCCGTAGAAAGCTACCAACGTCCTTATTTTTCCACCGGGGGAATCCTGCTCGGCGACGATAGCCTCGCACTCTTGCCAAGCCATTCGACCGATTGTCGCCAAACAATGGACGCGATACACTGTTGTGTTGTTATAGAGCTTTTCATACCAGGCTGCAAATGTCTTATTGTATAACAAAGGGGTATTAATTATTATACCGTACTCTTCAACCGCAAACTTGCCAAGCTCTTGCACCCAAGCTTCTTCGACATTAGGAATTGGTGTCCATTGGGGAGGGAATGGAGCAGGAGCAATATTAGTACTCATGGTGTCTCACTTTCGATATAATATGTTGCACAAAACTTTGTGGTGGTTTTATTCTTCATTTACTAGTTTGGTATTTATAGAGCTTCTTTTACTCTTACGTTGAGGAATATTCTACCTTTTAAAAAAAGGTGAGAATATAAGCTCTCACACCCTATTATATATTCTTCTTGCTGCCAATCTATTATGAAATAGAAATATGTTATAAGGAATTGACTAAAATATCAAACATATCCCTAGAATTATGGAGGTTTTATCAATGTTACTCTTAAATTTTATAAAATGTTTTAGAAATATTTGATAGAAACAGTTAAAATTTTGTTTCAAAAATGTCTACAAACTTTAAAAAGTTTAAAAAATACCCTTTGGCTATAAAAACAATTTTCACTATTAAGTTTTGAATGAAAAATATTATTTTTTTTTAATAAATTTCTATATATGATTATTCTTATTTCTTACTTGATATATTTTTTTCTAAAATGTAAATTAATAATAATAAATGTATATTATTTAAAAGATCGTACTGATCAACAAAGTTTTAGAAATTCAAAATTGATGACCATAATTATTTCTTGATTTTTCAAATACCAAAAGAACACTTAAATTGTTGTTGGTATGTATTTTTTTTTTTTAAATTAAGTTATTGTTGAGAGGAGTTTAAAATTTTAAATTCGGTAGGTTTAAGTATAGATTTATTCATTTCTTGAAAGTTGAAGGACAAGATTATCATTGTTTTATTAGGTGTGATTCATTTCTAACTTAGCTTCCTTAATGTTTAAATTTAATATTAGCTTTCTAAATGTTTAAATTTAATATCAAGCTCTAGAAACAATCAATAAAATCTTGATGATTTCATAATTTCTTTTCAATTAAGTTTTTTTTTTCCATTTAATATTGCATCGAGATTGTCCTTACGGGCAACCTAGCGGTTGAGGTGCATGACATTTTGTACATGGTTTCGGAAGCGTCTCAAGTTCGATACCGTTGAGAAGTGTTTAAAATAAAAAAAACTCTTGAATTATTTTGGGTATAGGCCTTGGGACGTGGTATCAGACCACAAATGTAATGAGACTCATATGGTTCTAATTTATTTACACTTTTAAATTTCTTCTTATCAATTGTTAATATATCTTAAACCTAAAAATTTAACTAAAGCACCTTACAACTAACAATATAACTAGTTGAAAAATATTAGTTAGTTTAAGTTAACATTCAATAATTTTCTATTAGTGTTCAAGTAACTTGACAATCCGAAGTAATCCAACCAAATTAAATACTCAAACCTTACCGAATTGGATGGGTTGATAGATTCACCAACCCAAAATTTTAGATTGGTTCTAAATCCAACCCCATGTATATGCCTATTTTATGTGTATCGAATAACAAAAGTAAAATGATAAATGCATAAATAAATGATAAAACACTAATAATATATATATATATATATATATATATATTAAGAATTAATTTTAACATTATACTACCTGTGAATTAATTAGTACCAAAGATAAAGGTTAAAAAAAAAACACTTAATGATACAAATATTTTATAAAAGTTTTTATATCTAAGGGTATTTTTTAAAAAACTTTTTAAAATTTGCGGATACTTTTTTTTTAAAGAATAATTAATGGTTTCCATCCAACTTTAATAACAAGGATATTTTTTAAATATTTGGTAAAATTCATGAGTATTTTTAAAATATTTTGTAAAATTTAGAGATATTATTTAAAGTTTTTAAAGTTTAGAGATAATGTTGGCAAAAATTTTATAGTTCATACGTATGTTTGATAAATTAGCCCAAAGAGTTCATTAAACTCAAGTGAGTATTTGATCAAAATATTTAAATTAAATCTAAGATTCGTAAACTCAAATATACATCTTTAGGAGGCATATTATTGATATATGTCATATTGAAAAGGGGTCGTAACCTTAAATAACAATTGATTTATAGATGAAACTCTATAGACTTAATTTCGGTAGTTTTGTTCAAAAAAAAATCGATAAAATAATGAAATGAATTATAATATTTTCGAAGATAAGATTCAAACTTTCAAAAAGCAAAAATAATAAAATACGAATATATTTCTAAAATTTAAGACAAATTTAAGACGAATATATTTTTAAAGGAAAAATTACAATAAAACTTCTATATGTAATGTGTTTTTTAGTTCAACCATTTATACAAATATCAAAATATAATATTTTTAACTTTAGATGAATTAATTAAATGTAGATAGAATAGAAATAAATAGTAATAAAGTTGGTGACTGGTTGAATAAGAATATTGTTCTTCGACCCACCATTTGTAAAAGTTAGAAATGAAAGAGATTTCTAATTGTTGACTAAAAAATATTCCTTTTTTTTAATTTATTCTCTTAATTCGATCACATCAGATTACTTTTAAATCTATATCGAACTAGTAAAACTGACACTAAAATAGGAGTTATCAATTTCTTTATTCACCATCAATTTAAATTATTTTAAAATAAAGATAGAGTAACAGTTTACATTATTTTATGGACATCTGACTTTTTTTTTTTTTTTTTTTTAGAAAGTATGGACATCTGACTTTAATGGAGGTAATACATATCAATATGGTTGAACTTTTTTCGCTTCGACGATATTATCACAATATAGGAATTTTATGAAAATGACCAAACATTTCCAATAGATTTTAAGGTTCTAAGCTTATGAACCTTAATTTTCGTTGTACGAAATCAAAAGTTTTTTTATATACATTATTGATAGCAATAGATTTTAGTGATACTGGTTTATGTGAGGTTCTTGGGAGTCTTAAATCCAAGGTGTTGGCTATTAGCCGACAACCCAAAAAACTTGAATCAATCCAACTCAACTCAACTCGAACCAATCCAAGGTGTTGGCTGATTTTAGTGAGGTTAGGTTGGGTTAGGTTGTGTTTTTAATTAGGTTGGGTTGGGTTGGAGAATTGACCAACCCGAATTTTTAGGTTGGGTTGAAAATCATCTCAACCCAACCCACGTTCACCCATAGGCTAGAATTGTGGCCTTCCTCGTGGGAATTTCTCTTTTTTTTTTTTTCTTCTGAAAACATGATAAATAGTTCAATTGGAAGGTGAGTTGTCAAAATGGAGGAGAGAGAGAAAAAAAAATTATTTAAAATTTAACCATGGTTAACTCTAAAGTTGGATGAGAGACTATTTTTAAACTTAATTCAAAGTTGGTGGACTAAATTTGGACAGTTGAAACTCTAGGGACTAAAGTGGAACAACTCTCAAAGTGTAGGGACTAAAATGGAACAACCCTCATAGTCTAGGGACCAAAATGGTAGTTTAACCTAAATTTTAATACAAATAATAATATTATATAATTTTTTTTAATTAATGTAAAATTATATAAATGAGCATTCTTGGAATATTAGGTAAATTTACTTTATGTTCAATACAATTCCTACCAAAGAAACACAATTATCTAAATATTACTAAATATTCATACAAACTATTCTTACAAAATAAACATAGTCATCTAAATTTCTAAACATCTGACATTCCAGACAACATCCCACAAAAAATGATGGAGAACGTTCGGCAGAAAACGATGGAGAGCATTTGGCAAAATCGATGCGGAGTGTCCGGAAGTAAAACGATAAGGAATGTTAGGCAGAAATTGATGTGGAACTTCCGCAAAAATCGATGAGGAGAACGATGGAGAAAAATGAAGGAAAACGCTTTGCCTTTTGTCTCGAACTTTCTGGATAATGAACCCTAATTTCGTGTAAGCCACAATGAAGAACATACCAGTCTTTATTCTCCTCCACCATGTAAACACTTCTTCGTTTAGCACAGTCTCAAAAAATAGAAACGCTTACTAGGTTAGCATAGGGAGGAAGAATGAAAAGTGTAACTATATGATTATATAATAATTATATAATTTTTTTTAATTAGATGAGCACAAAATCTTAAACCCTAAAATCCCTACTCTTTTTCTACCGAACTTTATTCTACCGTTCGGGTTCGTGGGTAAAATTTGTTTGCTGTTTATTTAGTTGCCTGATTTATTATTATTAAATTATTAGAGTTATTATGTTTAGGTTGAGATTTGTAATTTGTGGTGGGTTATTTGCAGCTCAATGAGCAAGTGTCGTTTTTGTTCAGTATCTATTTTCAGGTAAGGATTTTAATAAAAGAAAAATTTCTAATAAAAGGCATAACTAGTTTAATGGAAATATGTTCTTTTCCCATATGTTTTGCAAAAGTTAAAAATGAAAGAGTGATTCGTTATGTTACTTTGTTTATGAAAAAGAGGGTTGGAAGAATGTGAAAAGGTGTAAGCTCCTCCTTTTGCTCTTAAAGACATGGATGAATTGCAAGACATGGATGAATTGCACTATTATTTGGGTGTGGATGGACTGTCATGTTCAACGAAGCAAGTTGATGGACTCACAAAACTGTTGAAGTTCATCACTAGCTCAATGGAGTTTAGTCTATTTAAAGTAGAAACTTATAATTTAGAAGTTTTTTAGTAAAATGTAGAAGTGTTTAGAATTTTTGAATTATGTGGACATTTAAAGAATGTCCTAGAATTTTAGAGTTATGGGGGACTTTTAAAGAATGTCCTATAAAGTGGTAAATATCTAGATATTTCTAGGATTACTCTAGACAAATGTGTGGTCCACATTGTCTAGTCCACACTATAAATACTGTCCACCCTACCATATTTTGTATCCAAGAAAAAGCAAGTGTTGTAGTGTCCTACGAGGTGTCATCGAAGAGTCATATTGTGAGTTTGTAGTGTAAGTTCTTAACACTTGTCTTGTAAAGAGTCATATTGTGAGTTTGTAGTGTAAGCTCTTAACACTTGTCTTGTAATTTCTTTTTTAGTGGTCTTAATAAATACGGTGTTTCCCACAAAGTATCGTGTTCAACAATCAAACCTCATTAGTTCTTTCTAATAAAAAAAAAAAGGAAAATTGTACTAACCGTCTTCTGCTTTTAAGAAAATAATTGCAATTAAGTTCAAATCCAAACTTTTTGCAAAAATATTTTTCATTTATTTTTTTAATTTAAATCACAAATTTGTTATTTACTTTTTTACCCTTCTTTTAATTTAATTATTAATTTTTCCATATCAAGATTATCTTTCACAAATCTCAAATATGTGGCTTTTTTTCCACTTTTACCCATTCTTTTTTTATCAAATCTTTTTCAAGATTTTTATGCAAACTTAATTGTGCAATTTCTTTATTGTTCGATTTCACCTGTTTAAAGCTATTTTTCTGTTTAAATTGTGAGCATTCAAATACATAAACCTAACTTATGTATTTCTTTGGTTTTCCATCGATTTCTTCATCGTTCTTTTGATTTCTGGCAATTTCCAACGCACAAATTGATTTCTTCTTTTTTCTGGTGGGTTTTCGTCCAATTGTTCTATCCTTAACAATCTACATTAGTAGTAAAATATAATTATTATAAAATACATAATTAATCCATAAACAATACTTTGCATAAACAAATACACTATTAAAAGTTAAATATAAATTTCTGAAATCTCATAAAGTATAAAAAATCAATACAAATTTCAAAAAGCTCATACAATATTACAAATTCAATACAGACCTCAAAAACAAATACAATAATATCGCATATTGTATTAAACAATCAATACAGATTTCAGAAAACTCATTTAGTATTTAAAGTTTAATACAGATTTCAGAAATTTCATACAATATTAAACAATCAATACAAATTTCATAAATTAGTATTAAAAATTTAATACATATTTCATAAATTTCATACAGTATTAAATAATCAATACAAATTTCAGAAATTAGTATTAAAAGTTCAATACATATTACAGAATTCTTATACCATATTAAATAATTAATATATATTTCGGAAATTAGTATTAAAAGTTTAATACATATTTTAGAAAATAGCATACAATGAATGTTTAGATTTTTGTTTGGGTCCACTCATCGAAAGCAAAATGTCTATGCGATTTCATAAATTTTAAGATTAATCAATGAAACCTAATAATACTACCAAATGTAAACAAAAACCCTACTCAGATATCCGAAATTTTAAAATTAATCCGTAAAATTGAAACTCCATAACTTGCCGCACTCAAGAACAACCGAAGAAGAATAATGGTATATTTAATACAAGAACAGAGAAACTAAAGATTAAATGTTAATAGTACGAGGAAAAAAAAAAAAAAAACTTAATGCAATTGATTCGTGTGATTTCAAGTAGTCTGAGAATGAAAACAAAAGATACCAACAACTTAGGATGAAAACAAAATAAGACCATTAACCAGCCTTACATGAAATAATTACTAATATTTTGTAGTTTGAGTTTTTTTTTTTTTTTTTTTTGATGAGATAAATGTAGAGTTTGAACTAATCTCATATATTCCTATTTTTTTCATCAGCATTCATGTATTATTTTATTTTTTTAAAAAAAAATTACATTTCCAAATTAATAATAACAATAAAATCACTATAGTGTACTTGAAGCTTCATAAATTTGTAATTTAATTAAGAATAATTTCATATATTTAGGAAGTCCAATAACCCACGAAAAAAAACACGTTATTCAAACAAATTTTCATTGTTATATATCATAAAATCCAAATTAACATCTCATTAGTTCTTGAGTTATTTATCTCAAAAAGAAAAAAGTTGAGTTGTTATGCTGTTATCCTGGAATAAGTACGAGGAGGTCAATAGAGAAAGAAAAGCAGGCCTACCCACATATTATGATATCAAATGCAGCTTTAGATTTCATATTTAAAAAAACAATAACCATCGTGAAATGACTCAATTGGTCAAAAAAAAATTTAAGATGCATAAAGTGATGAATTCAATCCATGATAGCTAACTACCTAAGAATTAATTTCCTACAAGTTTTCTTGACATCTAAATGTTGTAGGGTCAGATATATCTCGTGACATTAGTCGAGGTGTACAAAAGCGGCCCCCAGACACTCACGAATATATTTTTTAAAAAAAACAAAGAAAAAAAGTAGGTACAAAGTATCCTAATTTTGTATCCCTTCTAATCTCTTATTTCGTCCCTACCAATTATAATTTATACAAAATCCCAAGAAAGAAACTGTCACACCAACAAGAGCTAAACTCGAAAGAAACTGTGGCGTCAAGAGCACATTACTAGCCACAGCACAAAAATTTACTAGCCACAGTCAACACAAAAATAGACAAACACATGCCAACTAAAGTCACAAAAATCATAATCATAAAATAATAGAGGCAGAAGAAGATATCAAGAACAATGGCTTTCAAAAGTGCATTAATTAGTACATCTACACTCACATTTTGACAAATCTCAAGCTGTCACTGAATCAAAGGCACCATCTAGTGTGGGTATGCATATCATCAGAGGAAGAGGATAACAATATAGTTTTCTCAAACTTCTATATCAAAACAAAGAATGAGAAGAAAAGAAAAGGGTGATGATTATAACAAAATGGCATATAATATCAGGAAGCGGTTGAATTTTCATCACAAATGTTCCACCAAAAGCTAACAGAAAAGCTAGTTGTCAAGGAACGAACATAGTGCCACCATTTTGGTGGGATATAAAGCATCTCACCTTCCTCTAGAATGCAGTCCACAAACTCCAAGTCCAACACCTTTGGAAACTCTTTCTCGTCTATGTTGTCTAAATCCACCTTCAGAAGTAAGATTTATACGCAAAACAAACAAAGAATATGTCAGCACGAACCGATCACGATCTGGTCATTGCTGAGAGTAAAAACATATGCATATAATATGGAAGGAATAGCTCTCGACGGATCGTTGAAGCACATTTAAGAAACAATGATAAGGTGCTAACTAATGAAGAAAACATAAATCTTATGGTTATGTTCCAGAATCTCAAACCAGTTTTTCACCAAACCAATGACCAGTGTTCTGAAGATTCACTAGTGTGGTTACCTGGCTGGAATTGCAAAGCATAGTTTCAGTGTAAGGGTATAGTTCCTCAGACAATGAAGCATCATAAAGCCTAATGTACTTTTTGCCTAAAACCTGTACACAAGGAAATAGAGTATAACTAAGAATAAAAAAACTATTCAAGTTACAACTGACAGTAGCTTCTGAACTGTAAAAAAACTTGCAGCATCCCTTGTTTTTCCCACACACAAAAAACGAACAAAGCATCAATAATCGTATTCTTATTTCAGGTAAATGTGACTATGTAAACGATGTATTATGCATACATGCCAGTAGAGAAAATTTAGGAGTCTGAAAATGCAAGAGTTGGGGATTTTTTCAGGATATATTAACTTTGTTTTTGTTAAGAACTGTAACATCTAAAAGCTATGGAGAAAAGACTGCTGTTTTACTACTTAGTGAATCCATACTCTTTGAGCATGAATGCTAAATGGCATCCTCAATTTTTATGTTCATCCTCAAGAAGTGACTAATTTAATCCTCTAAGCACATGACTCCATTCTATAGTTCAAAATGTAGGGTTGAAAGTACCAATATGTATGCATACATACAAAAATCAAAATGAGAAATAAACAAAAAAATGAATGCTTTCCGGTTTAATCATTTCAAAAAATCATCTCTTAGTACAAACCTGAGCTAATATATTGTGATGAGGATCATGGTGTAAAGGTGTTACTGTCCCAGGTGGGCCAAACCAAGCATTAAGAGATCTTAACTCTCCGCCGCCGACAAAACAGTAATCGGGAATACAAATGTCCTTCTGAAGCTCATCTATCTGTCTTTGAAAAAAGAAAGAAAAGTGTTACTACTTGGTGTACGAAATGCCACAGGTTAGCACTAGTTTCTTCAAAGAATATACCACTGAAGATGCACAGATATGCATGCATGCATGCAAATGCCTATACATGCACACTCAATGCTAAGCAGATAAAGTATATACCACAGAAGATGCACAAATATGCATGCATGCAAATGCCTATACATGCAGACTCAATGCTAAGCAGATAAAGTTTTGTATCGATACATGCCTGGTCAAATAATGGATGTTGAGCAAGGTATGTAATATTGTCAGAACAGTCATTGGACTGAATCCTGCCAAGAAATTCGGAGAATGTAATAAGCTCTTGTTTCCATTCTGGGCGTAAATAGTCCTTCCCAACCTGAAAAGCATAAAAGCTTTACAAGTCTTCAGTTCAGGGGTGGAAAATCTATCAGATCCAATATCAAGTCAGCAGGAGAGACAGCAGGATGTTAAGCTACAATAGGAAGAAATATGACAAAAATATATAAACAACAAGAAAGAAAATAAACATCTCAAAAGGGCAACATTTTTATTTGTTATTCCAGTAACATGCAACTTCAGAATAATAGTTGAGAATACATTCTCAAAATCCAAGACCGTCCTTTTTTTTTTTTTAATAATAAACGAATGAACAGATAAATAAATCACCTCAACTGGGATTGTACGGTCACCAGCAACCTTTTGTAAGTAATCCATGCTCTTCCACTTTGTTCTAGCAGGCCAGTGAGCCATACCATCACTAATAATAACTGGGAAACCCGGTTGGAAATATTCACGCAAGAATCCCTCAAGAGATAAAGCAGACATCTTTGCTACAATCTTATTAGTGAGAGCCTTTGCAGGCAAATTCCAGGGAACCTATACGTCAAAGACATCACATGTTACTTGTTAGAACAGATTTTAGTATTGGCTTGGAAACATATATTATGTGATTATATCAACACCATGTAGTACCATGAAAAAAATATATATAGCACAATCATTCATAGAAGATAGAAGCTTATTTCAACTAGTCAGGGGCTGAAAATAAAAACTTTCATAAATTAGAGTTTTGATATGGATTGAATTTCGTCCTGAAGGGGTGGCAGTGGCATAGTGGTTGGAGGCTTGAGTTTTGAAGGGACTTACCCGTGACATTAATTAGTAGACACCTCTCGTGTCTCCATCCCTTCGATGTCTCTTGATGCTTGGCCTAGGGACGGACGTGGTTACCCCGAGTATAGTGGAGCAAAGCTTTGATTTCTCGGTTTCAAAAAAATATGGATTAAATTTCAAGGCAGTTCTCATGCATGTCCCTTTCTCAAAATCTCATTTGTGGGTGATGCTATTCTTTCAAGTTGAGTAAAGTAATATGAAAGACCTAAGCTAGAATAACGTTCTATAGTTGCAATAGAATTGAAGCAAGAAATCCTAGATATCATCCTTCAGTTTAGGGGCTGTACGTTTGTCAAGGTGACAACAGTGAGGATTCAATCAAAATCATCTTTCTCATTGGTGCTTATTCTTCATTAATTTGGGGCAGAAGCTTCTTAACTGCTTGGGTTTTTAGTGATTCTCCCTTGAAGTGTTAAGTAGTTCTTACTTAAAATGCTCTATATCCATCCGTTCAAAGGCAACACATACATCTTGTCACATTGTCAATATATGGCAATAAGACTACTACTCTATGCTTTGGCTAAAACGGAATGCAAGTCTTTGAAGGACTTGATACAAAACTTTGTGCTTTGGGAACTAATAGGTTATATAGAACTTACTTAGCCCAGGGATTATTATGGATAGTATTGTAAGTTCAGATAGAACAATATCATTTTTTAGAATAAAAACACTATCCTTTCTTTCTATAGATATTAGAAAGGTGGAGTTTCTACCTAGAGAAAATTGTGTACTACTACTTATATGATCTCCAAGTGACTAGAAGATCACAAAATCTTCTTCATCTTCTAACACACACATGTGTGTTTGTAGGCACCAAGCAGAACACAACTCATCCCAAAACCTGAGACAAAGAAAAAGGGGACATCATCCCTAACCAAACATACCAGATTCAGACCACAACCTAGCCCAAATCCAGTCAACAAAAACCAAAGAAACCTAACAGATAACTGCCTAACACTGTCCCTATTCTTTTCAAAAAAAAAAAAAAAACAGTCCTTATTACACTGGAAGAACTTAAAGTACCCCAATGTTGATTTTAGAAAGATATTGGGGATTACCGCTAAAAGCACATAGATCCACAGAAGCAAAATAACCCACCAAGATAGGAGGGAAGAAAGTCGATCCATCCCCAAGTAAGGATCAAACTTTTTCCCGATCATCACAACTAACCATCACCTACATCTTTTTTTTATGGATAAGAAACAATTTCATTGATTCATGAAATTACAATATCGAGATATAGATTACGGAGGATCAAATAAACGATCTCCAGTAATTAAATAGTGTTTCAAAACTATACAAACAAAATAACAAATTAAGTTTACACCAAGATATGACATGAAAAGTAATAGTGTCCAAAAAATTATCAAAAGTAGAGCATTTATAGATTCATCGGTAGTAAGGGACTCTGTAGAGGTTAATAAGCTACTAAGGAGCGATTTTGTCGAAAAGCAACCATCTTTTTCAAGTGGCCAAACCCACTTATCCATCTGGTCATTCAAATGAAAATTGTCAAGTTGACATTTGACCAGACAAAGAGGCCTATTCTTCAATTTCAGAATCAATGAGAGCTCTTTTACAGGACAAGTTCCACGTTTGAGAGTTAGAACACCCGAAAGATCTAATGGGGTCCATCTACTTCATGGATATCCGATAGAGATGTGGATATAAAACCATAGGTTTTTTAGAATCTAGCCAATTATCTTCCCAAAAAAGTATAGCTTCTCCATTGCCAATCTTGTAATGCACCCTTGAAGATACCAAAGAGCAAACTTTTGCAATATTCTTACAGGGGCCCTTAGATAAGTGAAGGTTTTTTCTTACCAAGGGAAAAACAATTGGTGGATGCACCATATTTAGCCAGTATCAACAATATCCATACTCCAAAGAGCCGTCCTTTCATTAGAAGATCTTCAAGCCCACTTAGCAAGCAATGCATCATTTTTTGCTCTAATGTTCGGTATGCCAATGCCCCCTATCTCTCTAGGTAATTTAACATGAGCCCAACGGATCAAGTGGCTACAAGCCCTTGCCATAAATCCTCCTCCAAAGATAATTTCTTTAAACTTCTCAATCAAGAAGACTACTTAAAGTGGAGCTTTGAAAAGGGACAAGTAATAAATAGGTAGGTTAGACAAAGTGGCATTGATGAGGGTAAGTCGACCCCTTTTAAGATATTGGTGGATCCCTAGTTGTGGAGCTTTTTCTCAATTTTCTCAATAGAAGCCCAGAAACCCAAAGTCTTTGGATTTCCAATCCAGGGAAGCCCCAAGTAAAGCACTGACCAATTGTATTTCTTAAAGCCATAGGGTGCACCAAGAGGATTATAGTTATAAATAGGAGGGGATTAGTAATGACAGGGTATGCAATTGTTTAGCAGTTTCTTGGGGCTCAAAAGAGGAATTTCCAGAGATGGAGGTTTTAGGTGTCTTACGCCTAGGTTATCATATTCCCTTTATGTTTCGAAATCAATAGAGTGTGGCTCATATCAATTTGGTAACGAAGTAGTTTCGATTAGCCCAAACCATGGAAGAGAGATCTATATGAGAAATGGAAAAGACTCTGTTTTAAAAAGCGTAAGGCGCAATAGTCCTATGGAGCCCGAGGCGCAAGACGCACCAAAAGGCGAGGGCTTTTTTACTTAAGGCACACTATATAAAAAAAACACAAAAATTATATATATATATATATGTATATATATATGTATGTATATATGTGTACACAATAAAAATACTTTTCATGGACATAAATGAAGTTTTAACCAAGAATACTATATAAAACATACATAATATTCAACTATCAACCTTTACGCACTTCAATAGCCTAATACGAGATCTAAAACACAAAAAGTGCAAAGGAAATAAAGAATCCCATGAGGCACGCGCCTTTCGGCGCCCGAGGCTTCACGTAAGGCGCACGCCTCATTACAGGAGCCTGGACTGGGACAAGCGAGGGCCTAGAGGTGGGACTTGAGCCTAGGCGCGCTTTTTAAAACACTGAAAGACTCGATATACTTCTTGAATCGTTTCAAATGAAATGGGGGCAAAGAGCCATCGAAAGCAATAAAAGAGTAGAGGAATAGTGGAAGAAGTATGAGGAAAGTAACAGTTGTTGTGGAGCAAAGAAGTCGGGTGAAGTTGTTGCAGATAAAGACGAAAAAACGAAGATTGAAGATCCAAAAAATATGACAATGTAGACTCTGGTTCTCCTATTGATCAACATCCTAAAAAACTCGACATTTTGCGCTAATTCCATGGTCGCATTTTGCTCTTATTATAGGAACCAAAAGGAACATGATGGAAGCGAATCCAAAACAAACTTACCCGAATTCCAAAGCTGAAATTGGGTAATTTCCTTTCTGGTCGTAAAAAAGAGGATAAAATTGTAAGTCCTCTACCACATAATTCTGGGCTTGGTAGCCTTTATCTTGAATGAGCACAAAAACACATTCTTTTCAGCTTTCTCTACTTTGACTTTGCCTTCTATACCCCAGATTCTGAGAATGAGCATCCTAAAAGCTTCCCCATTAATGAGTTTTCTTTTCTGAAACAACCTTAACCACCACCTTGTGGTTAAGAGCTTTCTCAGCTTCATCTAGGTCGTTTTTGTCGATGTCTAAGATACTTCGTCTCTCTTTCTCATACAAGTTGACCTTCCCCATTTTCTTAAAAAAAAAACTGCTGATGTCAACCGAAATCACCCTCTTCCCGTGAAAAACAAATTACCCTCACCGCGAAGATATATTTATCCCAAAAGAAATATGTTCAGTTTAAGCCAACTCTTCCCCTCATCATGAAATTAAACTTCAACAATAAAACTATTGGAAAACAAACTTTTTTTTTTTATTGGAAAACAAAATAAGTAAGTTGTTTCAATCCACGGTAGCTCTTGGGCCTCCTCGTGTTAATCCAACAATGCCATTAGTAAACATATAAGACTAGACCACTAGTGAGAATATGGCAGACTTCCATTTTTGTTTTCTGATCTTTAAACAACATGGATTTTATATCAAAATTATATTGAATCTGAATCCTTTAAAATGAAACCTCATTTTTCTTTTCAAAATCATATTAAATCCGATTCCCCAAACCCAAGTTGCAAGTCCCCACAAATAACAGCTTAAAAAAGAGCACAAAAAACAGAAAATGTTTCACAGATAAATGATTGAAGAAAAAACACCCTCTACAAGAATGATCCAAAACAGTCAGTTTCACAGAAATCTGCATCATAAAAAATGAGCTAAAAATGTATCCGCAGACAAAAAAAACGAACCTCACCTCCTTAATCCGGTCCTCACAGCCCAAGGAAGGCTCCGATTGGCCATTCTTTTCTACAACATCCAAAACCCTAACAATCCTGGCCTGGGCGGAGACTTTAGCAATGGCAGAATCCAAATCAGTCCTCAAAAGCGGACCGCCCATGATGAGCCCCAAATCCAAAACCCTAAGAGCCTCCTTGAAGTCGCCGCCAGCAAAATGGGACCTGGCCTTGAGGATACAAGCCATGGAGTAGGCATCACGCCAGATTGGGAGGACGGAGTGCCAGGGGCCGGAGTGGAGCTGCTCCCAGGCCATGTCAGTGGCTGCCTCGGCGGCCCGCTGGTCTCCGGCAGCAGCGAGAGCCGCCATGGTGACGTAGGCATAGCCGCCGTGCTCGGAGATCGAGTGGAGCAGCGACGGCGACTCGGCATCCAGAAGTGGGGATTCAAATCGGTAAGACGGAGAGTTTTGTTTAGATTCCGACGAAGACATGGGCGCTGGAGAAATGGGTTAGCGGCTGCAGAATCCAAGGAGGAAGAAGAAGAAGAAGTGAAATGAAATTGAAATTTGATTGAAGTGTGAGAGAAGGAAGGGGTTTTTGGGAAGTGGTTTATATTTAGCAGTTCAAGCTCTGTACACAGAGGGGAGATATTTTGGTTGTGGGGTAAAGCAGATATCACTTTTTCATAAAAACACTTTCCATTTATTCTTATTAAATATCAACTCACTAAATATCTAACCCCCCAATTTATATATATTTTTTGGAATTTGCCGTTTATGACAAATTTTCTAGTCTGCATTAGAATTATAGCAACTTTTTAAAAATATTGTAAATATAGCAAAAAGTTTTTGATAGATTCTATCAAACACTATTGATGGAATCTATCAGACATTATTGATGGAGTCTATCAGATATTATTGATGGAGTACATTATTGATGGAGTCTATCAGTCACTAT
>JBBMEF010010592.1:0-22117 GCA_037832685.1 Sicyos baderoa | reverse complement strand
AATTCCCTGTGGAGATGACTTTTACTTACTTTTAAAACTTGCTACAAACGATAAGGTATACTTGCCTTTGCAAATCGTTGCAAATCATTTATAATATTCGCATTTTGCGAACACACCTTAGCACGATCAACAGCTCAAGAAGCATCTGGTTTCTATTGTTTTCAGGTAAGGATTCCATGTCGTGGGTTGTGTGGACCCTATGCGTTTTCCATTGATTGTATATGATATCATATATGATTCTATTTACTATAACTTTGTTATGGATATTTGGTTTTATTGATGAACTTGTTGTTTGATCTGCGAACTTAACGTGTAGTATTCATAGTTACAGTTAGGTTGTCATCATCTAGAATCCCGAGAGGATGTAATGTAACATTCTGACCACCCAGGCCTAGGAATGTGATGTAACATGTCACTACCGTATAGCCTAGTTTCAGGCCTGCTAGAGCAAGATTGTGGTCATGGTGTAAGCTTGACATAGGAGAATTCTTAGCTTCAGGTGATGGGTGTGAACATGCTGCCATAGTTGAGTGTTGAGAGCCTTCCACCAACTATGGATCAGTGGACACCATTTCGAGTCTTGATATGCATATGGACCTTGAATAGAGTAGTCTACGTAGACCTTCATTTACCTAATTTGCAGTAGCATGTGGTGTGCGCGTACACGCTCTAGATGCCGAGAGGACAGCTCCCTCAGACTAGTGTCGTTAGTACACCATTCCATGTTAGTCTAGAGCCGAACACTAGGGCGTCCTCTAAATATTCAAATCAAAGCGATGATCTGATTGTTAGGGCGAGAAGTCGAGTGCCCTCGTAAAAGAGTTATGTTGATAACTCAAGTATTTGGGCTATTTGTTTGTATTGCATGCAATGCTAGGATGGATCATGGGTATTATACCCCAGTTAGGGATTCTTACTGGTACCTCCTTCATACTCACCCTTATTCTATGATTTTCCACCTGGTAACTTGGGAAAACAACAAGATAGCTAGGGAAGGAGGTGATGGATCATGGAGTCTGTTGTCGTTGAGTCAGTTACTTATTTGCATTTATCTATTTAGCATGTTAGATAGGACGAATATCCATTATTATTTCATTATTTAAAACAATTTTATAAACTCTGGCCAAAGGCTCGTTTTCCTATTTACAGTTATTTAGTTAAAATATAGCTGTGAAACAAAAGTTTTTTTAGTACATATTGGGGGAAATGGGACAAATATCAATTCTTGAGATCGAACCTATGACGCTGGTCTTGAACTAGTTTACAACCAAACAATAAAACCATTACGCCACTAACCCAAATTCGTAATAAATGCACCCCCAAAATCATGCTTAGTGGGTATGAAATGGAAACATTTTTTTAAAAATGTAAATCTTTCCAAAATTAAGAACCAAGTAAACGAGGGTATTATTGTAATTGGCAATTTAGTGATTTATTAATTAGATTTACTAATTTGGTCTATTTACGAAAAAGAGCTCAAAATAAATTAAAATAAAAATTGTTTTTTAGTACATATCAGGGAATCGGGACAAATATCAATAATCGGGATCGAACCTGTGATGCTGGTGTTGAACTGATTTACAACCAAACAATGAATCCATTGAGCCACTGTGAAACAAAAGTAATTGAAAAGAAGAAGATCAAAAGAATCATAATTAATGTAAGGACTCGACCCGAATAGGGTCCCATTCTAGGCCCTTACCCTAATGCATGCTTTAAATACTTGAAATAAAGAAATACGAAAGGGCACGAAATAAATTCATTTAACCAAAATCCCACATAGATAGATATGTTAAATAAAACTGAATAGAATTTAGGGTATCCGGGTTTAAATAGTAGAAATCCCTTAGAAAACAAATAAAGATAACAAAACATAACATGCCATAACCGAGTTCATGCAGAAGGAGACAAACAAGAAGCAAAATGATAAAGTTCAAAATAAAGAATTCAAATATGCAGCAAGCCCATGGTCTTTCAACTCGATCATCCATCCTGGTAAAGCCCGTGAGTACCTCTGGAAACCCACAGAAAGAAGGGGGATGCGTTACTAAACTCAGTGAGGATCCCTAACTTGAGATCTTTAAGCATGATCTAGAACCGGGAAAATAATCAGATATAGAGAAGGGGTCAATTGGACTCAGGCTCCAATGAGCTGTCTAAGTTGGAATCTTGGACCAAAATACCCTCTGGAGTCCTTTGACTCACTTGGGCAAGCTGGAAATCCTATATCAGGGAGGATGTCCTCGGCGAGCAGGTAAACTGATGGCCCTCAGTACACACGCTCTCGCAATGAACCGGTTGTGCAACTACCGATCATGGTGGGATATCGCCCACGCATCCCCAAAACTGTGATAAGGCTCCTAGGAAATCGTCGGGAGAACTCTACAGGGGGAGCAATCCGGTCGGCCGACCGGTCTCGAGCCCTAACTACGAGTGGGATATCGCCCCTCGTCTGGCAACCCGTAAGATGCCTCTATCCGCTACCCGTACCAAGGCCACGTCTGTCCAGGGTACCGACACGTGCTATAAACAAACAAGTTCCCTTTGGAACATTAAGGCGAACCCCATTGGGTTGCAATTAATCCCTTTTGGGATTCTAACAATATTCGGAGATAAACATTTACGTGCTCATTACTATAAACAGAGAATAACATGCTCATATCATTTAAACACAACTGATAACTCGCATTCGCGACATGATTAAGGGAGCGAATTATAGATAAAAGATAGAAAATATCATGATAAATAGTTAAAGTTCGCTAGATATAACTCGAAAAAAGCAAAATACCTTAATCTCTTAAGAATTTGAGTTATTTAACATTTTGCTAAGTTTTGCAAGCAATTTTCGCTAAAACTTCAATTCAGCAAAAGCGAACTTAAAGATCAGCCGTCGGGCAAATACACGCGTCAACCATCCAAACCAGATCGCATCAGAACCACGAGACGTGCACGCCAACGAGAATTGCGGGGACGAAGTGGAGATCGTGGAGCATGAGTTGCAGACTCAACTCAGCGTCTATAAAAGCCAAACTCGGAAGAAGAAAGTACGAAAGAAATATAGAGCTAAAACGCTGTCGACAAAGATTCTGAAGAGATTGGAAAAGAGTTGAGAGATCAATCCATCATACAACCGAGGAAACTTGCTGTGCATGAAGCCAACTCAGTGCTAGGAACCTTCATCGTCAGCAACCCAATATTCGTATTTGTTTCGCCAATTTATTGCTTTTCTATACTGCTTTCATTTATATTTTTCGCAACTTTACAACTTATTTACTGCTTTTCGCATATTTTAAATTCTATTGTGTTGTTCGAAAGTTTCATTTATAAAAGTTCATTTATACAAACTTGTTACCTTTATTATTCGTTTTATACTTAGTTTCCTTTCAGAATTAGCAACCCATAATTCGCTGAGTTAATTTACAACGAAAGTCGTTTGCTGAATGTAAAAGTATAGGGAGAGAGTCGAGAGATTCCGCTATTTAGCTTCGAGAGGAGTAAATATCTTTATACTTTAATCTAGGTATTTTGTAAACGAGAGTTTACAATTCGCATTCGCTTAAAGATAAGGTTTACTAGAATTTCAGTACAAATTCAACGAACTTAAGGATTCGAGAGAACTAAGTAAGTTGGACGTTAGTTGCAGTTGTAGATCTAATTTGTGAAAACTTCTTTGCGAACTTTTGCTACTTTGTTACTTATTTCACGCAATAAAAAACCAATCATTTCACCAACTATTTATTCATTAATAAATTGACAACTTGTTATTCACAATTTTCGCATTCACACCAACTTGCAAATAAACGAACTAATTATAATTCTCTGTGGAGATGACTTAATTACTTACTTTAAAACTTGCTGCAATCGACAATGTATAGTTGCATTTGCAATTCGCTTTAAAATTCTACTTTATTTTTGCTAAATGCGAACCACCTCAGAAGCGAACAACAACCATCACAGCTTATACGTATGTTCGTAAGATAACAAAGTCAATCAATTCATAACATGACATATTCTCAGCAAAACATGCTTTAGAATAACTCAATTCAAGTATCAAGATTAATTTCACTATTCTAGACATGCATTTGACAACCACGAAGATAAAAAATCAGCGATATGAACCCTCACCTTGGCCGATATCCAAAGATTCTAACCAAATATCCCTTTCAAACAGCTCCTAAAAGTCTTTCCTGAGTTCTCGGGCCTATAACTATAACCCACAAACGGGTCAGAATTAACACCTAAGACTACAAAAAATGAACTCGAAACATCGAAAATACCCGAAAATGACATACTGGGTCAACGGCGGCTGCGCATGAGTCAAAGGAGAAAAGGTGGTCCGGATCAGGTTCGGCACACGCGACAGGCTCAGAAGGCGATCAGCGGCTGAGGGAGACTCGCGAGCTAGGTCTGGGAGGCGCGGCTGGTTCGGGTCGCTCGAAGCTGCAGGCTCGGAGACACCCATCTGGTTCGAAAAGCGCGTGCGGCTGGGAGCGAGGTTCGGATGCGATCTTGCGGCGCTGCAGGCTCGGGCGTTGGTGCGGACGAGATCGCGCGGCTATGCTTGCTTCGGCGTGAGGCTCGGGATGCGGCTTGGAGGCGTCTTCTCAGATGACATTTTCAAAGCTGCTGAAGAAGGAAAGGTCAAACATGCACATTGACTTAACGTTTTCAAAGCTGAAGGTGTCTTCTGGATAAACAGATCTGCGATTTTTAATAAAAAAACCAACCTTTTTTATTTATGGCACAAATTCCAAGGTAATTCTCGATGATTGCGATGCACAAACTTCGAGGCTTCGACTAGAGCTTCAATTCCAACAATATTCGTCAATCCGGGTGGCTCGGGACACAAAAATCGAGGGAAACGGCGAAGAGAAGAATTAGGTTTTTGAGAGCAAAATAAATTCTGAACAATTGAGGAGGCTAGGGCTGCATTTAGAAGGAGAAGAGGCTTAAATAGGGTAAAATCCAGCCGTTTAAAATTACCAAAATGTCCATAGGGCTTAATTAACCCATTAAATTGCAAAATTCACCCAAACGGAAAATCAATTTCTCAAATTAAAGCTTCCAAGGTCCTTTTTAGGGCGAAACTAAATTAATTAAAAATCTCGTGAGACTCAGAATAATTAAATATCGTACCTATTTACATGGAGGGAAAACCAGGCTGTTACAATTAAAGATAATTGTAGTATATGTATCATGCATATTTTTCCAATTTTTTTGTGCGAATGAATCAGTGACGCGATTGATTATCTGGTTTTATGTCAATCCATTTCCACTCCACGGTCACGGGTTTGAATCGCGCTCGTTTTTTGCTTTGCGGATTGGAGAGACAAGATACATTAAAAAAATTCTCTAAAAACTTCACTTTATTTATCTAAAATCTTCTCTACAACTTTCTCTAGCTTCTCAACACTTGCTCTTCTTTTCTCTCCTTACTCTTTAAAATGAGAACACTCTTTTTACAGCATTTTGCAAATTTGATCTCCAAGTTCTTACCAAACTTATTTTCCACTAATTCATAAATTAAGGATCCACGAATTCCTTAATTTGCTTTGACAATCCATTAATTTCTTAATTATAGCCCTAATTACAACATAAACATATTAATAAATTGAATTACAATTTATTTCAATAAATTTTACAAGGAGGTTGGCCGGATGAATAGAGTTTATATATCGTTGAAAGTAAGAAACCCCATTATTAAAATGTACTGAAATTGTAACAAGCAATTATGAAAAATACACAAATTTCAAACCTGCTATCAAATGTTATTATAACGACACATCCAATAATTTCTCTATGACATAATCTTGATGTATATAACTCAAGACACATCACGTGGTGCCATGCAAATTTATTTTGTTTGTTGTTCTTGTTCTTTCTTATTGTACGATGCACTCTAGCTAGTATCAAGAAAAATTTACAAAAATATATAAGTACAAGATCATGTGACGATTTACATATTAATTTTAGGGGATTTTTCATGTATAATAAAAATTGGCTAAAAAATTACATTTATAGCATAAAACTGAAAATAATTGCACATATACCAAAAAACTGAAAGTAGTTTAGTAACTGAGTGTGATTGAGTTCAATCACTAGTTATTGATTAAACTCAATCAGTTGAGCTCAATCACTTAACAAACTGATTGAGTTCAATCAATAGTAATTGATTGAGTTTGATTGAATTCAATCACTCAAAATTTTGGTATAAACAAATTTTTGATAAAAATATGCTATAATTTTAATAGAGGGTTCTAAAGTTGATATTTCCTTAATTTTATAATTTCTAATCACTACACTAATTTTCATTTCCACGAAAAAAATATACTCTTAACTTTAATCGGATCCTATAAAAATAAGTCACGTGTACCAAGTTTGTTAAAATAATGAACAATACCTTATAATATAGCACCATATAGTGCTAACAACACTATAGATAAAATAAAAGGCACTCCTAAAAAATTTCAGAACTAAATGGAAATGACAATATACTTCAATTAAAGATGTTTCTTGATCAGAAACTAATAATTTAAGATGTTAGTATTAGTATATGTATATGTATATGCTGAATTGGGTCCCAATGACAAAGAAATATAATTCAATTTTTGTACAGATAATGAGTGAGAATATATGTACTATTATTGGGGCCACAAGGGCTGAACCAATGACATAAGCTCAGTTTTGGAATATTTCATCTATTACTTTTTCTCAGTGAAATCTTCAATTTTTCTTCAATCTTATCATTATAGAATTTTGTAGTCAATTTTCAATTAATTAAGCCCGTCTTTATTTAATTTTATTAAATAACCTTCCTTCATTTTATAAAAATATATGACTTGTTAATGCAAAGAAAAAGAACCACGAGGTCGTATGTTCAAAGTGGATAACATTATTATAATTTATCTATTTCAAAGTTTGCTTTGTTTTGATCAATATACTCTAAATATTTGATTCTAGTCGTTATCTATATATATACTAGGGGTGAATATGGATTGTGTTGAGTTAGGTTGAAGTGATTTTCAACCCAACCAAAAAATTCGGGTTGGTCAATTCTTCAACACAACTCAACCCAATTAAAGACACAACCCAACTCAACCCTTTATTTTCGGGTTGGGTTGGGTTGAGTTATTGGGTTCATAAATTTGAAACTAACCTAAAATTAAAAAACTCACCATGATAATCAATGTACTCCATAAACAATTCCCAACGCCATTTTTTCGATTCCTAGAAACTTAGGACGAACATTAGCATAAATGGATTCTTCTTGCAAATGCGAAATTCAAATTTACCTAACTTCAAAACGTCATCAATAGGTTTAAAGTTTAAAAAATATTAAAAAAATAAAAAGTAACAATAACAATTAAACAAAATAATTATGTAAAATATAATATAAATAACATAATACTTATGCTATAGATAAAAAATAGGGAATTTGTGTTGTATACCAACTTTAAGGTCGACAATTTTAATTATAGCACAATTTTATCAAAAATTCTTTTATACCAACTTTTCCTTTATTTTTTTCAAAATTCCTTTCATGCCATTTCTTCAAATACACGCTCCTTCTTCTTCGACGCATTCTTCTTCTTCGACTTTTTCTGCGCCTTCGTCTTTGATTTTGTGTTCGATTTCTTCTGCGGCTTCATCTTCTTCGATTTCTTGTTCGTTTTCTTTTTCTCTTCTCCTTTTTTTTTCCTCTTCTTCTCTACGATCTTCTTCTATCCTTCGATCTTCAACAAAATCGACGAAAGATCATCAATTTTGTTTGTTTTACTTTCGATTTTATTTCTCAATCCATCAAAATCATCAATGGATCGTCGCGCTAGGTTACATATATTAGATTCTTTATTTTACTTTTCTTTTGGAGACGAAGGGATTCGGAAGTGGCGGTGGCCGGAATTGGGTTGAGAGGAATCAAAGAGGAAGAAGAAAGAGATGTCGGCAATTTCAATCAGTGATATATGAGTATAAAAGAATATTTATTTTTTCCTTCTTCAGTTAGATGCCAAGTCGCCAAGAGCTCGAGAGTTGTGACCGACGATGCTATGATTGAACCAAATCAACTTTTCATACTTTGATAGAAATTTGTTCATCTGGTTTCTATAGATTTACAGATTCATTTTGTGTGATTATATTCTTCTATGATATAAATTGAAGTATAATTAAATTTGTGTTTGTAGTGCTCTGTTTCGAAAAGGAAGAAGAAGGGAAGAAGAATTTTTAAAACAGAAAATCTAGGTTTAGGTTCTATCATTAAAATTGATTGAATAAATTCAAATGATGATGATTGAGTTTAATTACTCTTTATTGATTGAGTCAATTAAATGAAAGTGATTGAACTCAATCACTGGAAAACTGATTGATTACAATCAAATGATGATGATTGAGTTCAATTACTTTTTATTGATTGAGTCAATTAAATGAAAGTGATAGAACTCAATCACCGAAAAACTGATTGAATACAATCAAATGATGATGATTGAGTTCAATCGCTTTTTATTGATTGAGTCAATTAAATGAAGTGATTGAACTCAACACTGGAAAACTGATTGAATACAATTAAATGATGATGAGTTCAATCGCTCTTATTGATTGAGTCAATTAAATGAAAGTGATTGAACACAATCACTGGAAAACAGGTTGAATGCAATCAAATGATGATGATTGAGTTCAATCGCTTTTTATTGATTGAGTCAATTAAATGAAAGTGATTGAACTCAATCACTCGAAAACTGATTGAATCTCTTCACTCAATCGGAATGGTAAATCAGAAAAAACTAATTGATGTGGGTTTGATTGAAAGAGCAAATTTGGGCCAAAATGTGAATGCCCAAATTTCAGATAGACGTGGGCCTTTTGGTCTTTTCAAATGGCCCAAATTCCGTTTTTGGTATGGGTCCAATTATTTTCAGTTTTGTACTATAAATGTAATTGCTTACCCCATTTTTGTTATACATGAAAAATCCCCTAAAAAATATATATTTTAAACTAAATAACAAATTTTGGTTGATCGGGTTGGGTTGGGTTTTTAGGTCAACCCTTGACCCAATCCAACTCATGAAAATTTCATGATTTTGAACTCAACTCAACCCATTTATGTATTCAACAACCCGACAAATTGGGTTGGGTTGATTCGGGTTGTCGGGTTGGGTTGGGTTAGGGAATTGAGTTTACAATTTTAGTGTAAAATTTAATTATTTTTTTTTTTTTTAATAAATTAGTTGTTAGGATAAATATGAACTCAATAGATATAAAAGATATCTACAAAATTTATTGAGGAAAAGTTAATTACAAAATATTACTTTTAAAAGTTAGGGAATTCGCAGAGTTTACAATTATAACAACTTTTTAAAAATAATTCATTTATAGTAAATTCTGTCATTTCAAAAAAAAAATCTCCATTTTACCTTTTTTTCATGGACGACTTTGATAGAATCTATCATTCTCTAAGGATGGAAGTCTATCAATTTTATTATTAATAAAAGTCTATCAATTTACTAATGATAGAAGTCTATCAATTTATTATTGATTGAATCGACTTCTCGTTCAAATGTTTTAGTTACTTTTCAAAAGGCTTATTTATCCGTAATTGATTCTATCAACCCTATTGATAGAATTTATTAAAAGTCTATCAATTTACTATTGATTGAATCTATTCTCATTCAAAGTTTTAATTATTTTTCAAAATGCTTATTTATTAATAATTGATTATATCAGCTCCTATTGATAGAATTCATCAATTTCTAATGATGGAAATCTATCAAATTACTATTAATAGAGAAATGGAAAAGAAACTCAATATGAGCAGAAGGTTTAAAAGCACCGGGACCATGTCATGGGTCTTTTGGTATTTTTACATTTTCATGTTTTGCTATGTGTGCAAATATTTTCATTATTGGGCTATTCATATAATGTTTTGGCCATTTTTTGAATAGAGAAATGGTAGGAAATAGCTAAATTTGGAGAAAAAAAATAGAGGGCATGATTACTTTGTCATGGGCTTTAAATCGATGGCTAAAAAGAAAATCGGGAGGAGAGATGAATATTTTTTCCCCAAAGTACCCTTTTGTAGTTTTCCAATTAATTAGCATTTTTTCCTTAAAATGTGAGAAAATTAGCATTTTTCCTAAATCAAAGCTAACTAACCATTTTTTATTTTTTAATATTGTAAAAAATAAATTAATCATCATTTAGTTAGACATAGATCCTTAAGATCATGGAGAGGTGGCTCAACATTGGCAGATCACAAAAAAAAAAAAAAAATGTCGATCAAACGTGTCGTAAGAAAAAACAAAACAAAACAAAATGTCAATCTTTCGTCCAATTTGTTGTCACCGGTCCAAAGTTACTTTCGATCAAATGTCGATCTTCCCAATTTGTTATCACCGATCCCAAGTCACGTTCGATCAAAAGCACTAGCAAACAATTCCTCAATCTTGATCCAGATAAAACTCTTGATCATTCCCAATTGCATAAACAATTCAATCATTTTTCCACTCGCATTCAAGAATAATTCAATCCTCTTCGCTCTCATTTTCCCGCTTTTACAGCATAAGTTGATCTTGAAGAGTCTCGATCAACGTAACACTGTCATTGCGTAGTCGTCATCCTGAAAAATTAAATAAAAAAATTTGTATTCAACTGCGGGATTTAATGCACCACACAGTCTACGAACACAATAAACAAGCACATATCAAGTACAGAATACAATGTGAACGATGACAGTACATTAGATGTACAAATACACTTCATAACATATCATATACAGACAACAAGAAACAGTCCTAGCTAACTCACATAGCATATAATATTTTACAAGTTAAAACTGAAAAAATCCATATTCAATTGGGGGTTTAATGTACCACACATTGTATACAAAACACGGTATCCGAACACAATAACAAGTACCTATGGAGCACAAAATACATTGGGGACGATAGCAGTACACTAGATGTTCACATACACTTCATAACATACAATATACAGACAACAAGAAATGGTCTTAATTAACTCACATAACATATAACATATTAACGCTAAAATTGAAACATATAGTCATACTAGTAGTACAAAGGAAGTACATAAAGATGCATACCTTTTGTATATTTTCAAAAGTTTAAATTGTCAACTTTAATTATTGACTAAGGTTTTTTATAATTACTATTATGTTTTTATTTTATATTGTCTTTAAATAAGATTTAATAGAGAGCGTTACAACACTAAAATAATATGATATTGTGGTATTGAACTGAATTACCACTAAACAAAAAAATTATTATATCACTAACCTTTTCGATAAAGTTTATAATTTATTATAACTTTATCATATATTTAAACTTTCTTACCTTTTCTTATCAATTTTTAATATTAAACTTAAAAATTTAAAGCGGGGTATATTATATAACCATCAAAAAATATTCCAGACACGCGAGATTATCCTCTCCCACACAAAAACTTCATTCTCACTAAAATCCCCTTCTCAGCAAAACCCCCTGCTCACCGACGCCGGCTCCGTCGATTAACCCACCGTCGCCACAACTAACTCATCGCCGCCAGACTAACCCACCTCCGCCGCCGACTAACACCCACCGAAACCCTCTTCTCTTTCAAGCTTAGAAGGTCAAAATTTCGACATTTCGACATTTTTTTCAACTTGAGGCATTGGGTAACCTTTTTTATCTAATTATTTATCTTATTTCTTCTTAAATGCATGTTGGTTTCCAAGCTGGAGTGCCGAGTTAGATTGATTAGTTGGTTGCACATGTTTTTACTTTAATTGGTCTTTTGACTTACAAGGTGTTTGACAAAAGTCCTAAGAGAGAACCATTGTGTTATTTGTGTTGATTTTGATTCATATGTTCAAATATTTAGTGATTGGTACAAATGCATGTTGTTTTGATAGCCATTTTTACTTGGAAATATTTTTGCTTCTAAACAATGAATGAATGATGTTTTGCTTTCATAATGTTAGAAAATCTTTAGGCCTTATAATTAGTCGTTGGTATTAGATTGTCTCCTTTTGGCTAAATTGTGGTATCTCATAGAGGTACTAAAGAATCACTAGCTTAGTTTGATTAGTTGGTTGCATGTTTTTACTTTGATTGGTGTTTTGGCCCACAAGGTGTTTGACAAAAGTCCTAAGAGAAAATTAAACCAAGGTATTATTTGTGCTGATTTTGATTCATATGTTCAATTAATTAGTGAATGGTACAAATGCATGTTGTTTTGATAGCCATTTTCACTTGGAAATGTTTTGATTATGATTATGGAGTTAGCTAGATTTTTTTTTTTAGTATTTAAGTTGAGTTAGATATATATGTGACTAAATTATTTTCGTGTCATGACTAAGATCATTAATCGGGACACCTACAACATCAAAGAAGGTATATAATTTTGTACATTACACCTTTTTGATTTAGTTGTTAATGATTCACGCTAATAATAGAATGTTTATTGACATGATATGCGCACTATGAACCGAAGAAAACCACTTGTTAGAAGGTTGTATCAGATTCGTACTCTCAACAACGAGTTAGACGAGTTAGAAATATTGTCAGTAGGTTAGACGAGTTGGCTAATCCCCAACAACGAGTTTTCTTTCCCTTCAATAGCGGGTACGTATGTTCCAAATTTGGCATTTTTATACCCTATATTAATTATGTTTAAGGAGTATTTGAATATTCGTTAAATTGTACAAGAACCACTAGATTTTGGCCGTCATAATTCCTGCTCAAAATATGTCGTACACCTCCAACTCGCTCGATGAAAATGAGTTCAACGCCACTTTAGTTCGTACCACGAATCAATAAGTTTCTAAATTAATGAATTTTGGAACTTCAAATTTATTTTATCAACTTGAATTATTACAACTTTGAACTTCATTAATATAGATCCTACGGAGTATGGCAATTGAGACACAAGTCGAGCGCCGTAAAATTAAAATGGAAAACTGTGAAGATAAACTTATTTTGTATTCAACTACTTTGTTGGTCATTTTTTGTCATACTAATTAAGTATATGTAACTATTTTGTTTCATAATGTCATGAACAAGGTAGTATGTGGATTCTACGTCCAACTGTTCATGCGGAAGATGATATACAACACATCCACGCACGTATCGAAACTTGTAAGTTTTCATTAGGATATTTTGTTTAGATAAAATCATGTACATAAGATCAATAAATTAGCTAATTGAGTGTTCTTAATTATAAATCTTTAATAATTTGTAGTACATCATCGGTTCGACCACATTCATTCACTCAAGCGGACATTTTCTAGGGTTTTTTTTAAAATAAAAATAAAATAATCTATGGCGGGCAAAATGTGCGCGTTGTAGAAAGCTATCCATGGCGGGCGTCGCCTGCCATAAATTGTGGAGTATTAATGGCGGGCACGCCCACCATTGATTCTCCGTGCACTATGCATATTTATCTATGTCACCAGTATTCATGGCGGCTTCGTGTTCGCCATGAATATCATATTACTGCGTATTTTTCCCGCCATTGATTACCAGTTCTACTAGTGTGTATTGGGTAGACCATTTTAACTAAATAATTACACAAGTAGGCAAAATTAAAATTATTTTGTAAATCTATTTTTTTTTGTTTTTTATTAGATTTTCTTTCTTTTATAAATAAAATATTGTCATTCCTCTATAATTAATACCCTATTCATTGTTTTGTTTTTAATATTCGAGATTTCTTCCAATTTAAGTCAAACCTACCAAATATGTTTGATTCTTTCCCAAAATTGAACCTAAATCATAATTAATATCATATTTATTATTTTATTTTTAATACCATATTTATTGTTTCGATATGTTTTTGAGTTTCTTAAATTGAAGCAGACTTGTTGTGATTGGTGGCGCCGCTCTCACAAAACCCTAATTTTCACGAAATTAGAAGATGAAAATAATCCATTTTTATTATAATAGTCTATTATCATGCCCATAACATATATACCTATACTATATTACAATATACATTTCATAAATATGGTACATTTCATACATGGAAGTGCACCAACATCGTCGTGATTGATAACGACTAATAATACGGTTTAATGGTTTAACTATAATACTATATTACTCTTAACATAAATTATAATACGGTTTAATTATATATACTAATGAATAATATGAAAATAATACAGTTTAACTATGATATTATATTACTTATAACATAAACAATATTCTATTGCAATTTACATTACATAAATACGATAATACTCATTTACTCAATATGACTTTTACTTTGATTTTTTTAATAAAAAAACATTGATTATTATTTATATTTTTTGCTTCATTTCTTAATACCACGTAGTATGAGATTCATCAACATATGTGTTTTGATTAGCTCAATTAGTTTGTTGAATTAACCTATTCTCTTAGTAAATAATGTCACTTTCATTTGGTGCAGTGATTTTGCATTTAATAATACCGTATTGTTTGAGTCAAATTGATTTTGTACCATGTATCTACATTCATAAACTGTATATAAGTATCAAAGTCTTATATATACTATATTACAATAATACATCAATAAACATTTTTGGAAACCAATTGTTAACATTAAATGATATATCAATAACAAAAATACTTAACCATTCATTCATTATTTCAAGAAAAAAAAGAGAATTATTGTTTGACAACATTAAAATAGACGGAATATAAAATCTTCAAGCTACATCTTCAATTCTACCTTCAACCATAGCTTCTTTTAGTTAGACTGTAGTTTCCACTATTGCATCATCATAAATGTCTTTTGCAGACTTAACCATGTTGTGTATCTGACAATTAATACATCAATAATTATACATTTCAGGTCAAATATCAAAATAAAGAGTAATACAGTATAATAAACCAATAAGAACAAATTTATAGCACACATTAATACGGTACACACAATGTATTCAACCTGTGATGTTGTTTTCTTTAATAATACTCTTTAACTTCAAATCAAAACAGTAACACTGATAATACCATACATAACATACAATTACATATACAGTACATAGCTCGACACACAAAAAATACACAACACAATCGAAAACCCTAAAATCGCCAAATCACAAACAAAAATCATAAACCCCAATAACAAAACCCACGAATCGATACACAAACAGTATATAGAAATCGATACAGTACACGAATTTAACAAAACTTATAAATCGGTACCCATATAGTCTAGATCACCAGAAACCCCAAAATCCTCAAAATCTACACATAATTGAAAACCCTAAAATCCTTAAAATCGGAAACCACATTCACAAACGCTAGAATCCAAAACAACAATAAAATCGAAACAAAACATACCTTATCAGCAAGCTTAGAAATTAAAAGTTTATTAGAGAGAAACGAATTGAGTAAAGAACGGAGACGAAGAATTGAAGAATCAACAGAGAAAACTATACAGTTTATAATCTTACGCAAACAACACTTACAGTATGTAGATTCCGGATGACGATAGATTTTTTCACCGGAATGAGTTTTCCATTTCGTCGTCTTCAACCCGAGAACTCGAGATCGTCAATGACGTTTGAATTGTGGAGAAAGACGAACGATCGTTGATAATGGATCTAGACATTCTTGGTATAAAATGATGAGGCACAAATCATGGGATATGAGATTTGAGAATCCAAATTTCCTTTTTGATTTTAATAATGCCAAATATTTAAAATACATTGGAAATTTGTTGTGTATACCAACTTTAAGACACTCTATTAAAATTATAGCACATTTTTATCAAAAAATTATTTATACCAAAATTCTAAGTGATTGAGCTCAATCGAACTCAATCAATAACTAGTGATTGAACTCAATCAGTTTGTTAAGTGATTGAGCTCAACTGATTGAGTTCAATCAATAACTAGCGATTGAACTCAATCACACTCAATCACTCGATTAGTTTCAATTTTTTGGTATATGTGCAATTATTTTCAGTTTTGTGCTATAGAATTAGATGCAATATTTTAGCCAATTTTTGTTATACATGAAAAATCCCCTTTAATGAGGGTATTGTTGTAATTCAGTATTATTATTTAATTATAAATATTTTTAAACAAAAATTAGAATTGTTAATTTTTTTTTTGTTTTTCCCTAGAATTGTAAATAATTTGCTAATTTGGTCTACTCCGGCTAAAATCCCTATTTTTAATGTCAAAGGTATTTTTGAAATTTTTTAAAAGTTGGACTATATTTAAAAAAAAAAAAAAAAAAAAAAAAAAAAAAAAAAAAAAAAATTCCATCATAACGATAAGCGCATTTTTTAAACATTTTTAAAAGTTTAAAAATATTTTTGAAAATTTTCAAAATTTAAATACACGTTTGATACAAATTCATAACTCAAAGGTATATTTGATAATTTAGCCTAAATATAATGAAATAGAAAGGATACCGAAAATTTTAATATCTCCCCCGAATATATATATATATAAATAAATGAGTAACTAATCTAATAACAAATAAACTTACTGATGAAGAATAAAACTAACAGCTTTTTCAAAATAATATAAAATAAATAAAACTAACAACTTCAAAAGCTTTTCTATTTAATCAAACATTATTTTCAATTTACAATTCATATATGGTCCTGAGAGGTATAGTTGTCCAAGCAATTATTCAACGATATTAATGTACTACGGACCAAATTGTTTAGGGTTCAAATCCTTCCATCTCATTGTTATAATTTCAAAATTAAAAAGAAAAAATAATAATAATAAAAAAAATATATATATATATAGGGTCACATCATTCATATATAACAAAACTCCTCTATAGCCAAAAGCAGTATATCTCTATTGACATCTTGTAAAACCTAGTAATTATGAGGTTACAGGTTCGATTCCCTCCCCAACATTGTTATATCAAAAAAAAAAAAAAACTCCTCTATAACCAACTATATTAAAACAACGGTGTTATAGTTATATAACTCATTTACAAACAAATGTATTCAAACGAGATATTATTATATATTAATTTGCTCACAAGTCATCTTTTTTTTTTTTTTTAATTTAATAA
This sequence comes from Sicyos baderoa, assembly GCA_037832685.1. Lineage (NCBI taxonomy): Eukaryota > Viridiplantae > Streptophyta > Magnoliopsida > Cucurbitales > Cucurbitaceae > Sicyos > Sicyos baderoa. The sequence continues at coordinate 5,096 of JBBMEF010010592.1, read as the reverse complement.
GGAGTTACACTATCAGAGACTAAATAGTCGAATTGATGCATAAGCTGACGAAAACATTCATAAATATATATTTTAAAAAATACATTTACAATACAAGAAAAATAGAGAATATTGAGAACTCATGTGCCTACAACATGTGCAAGAAGTCTCGAATTAGCTAAACAAATGGAAGATCAAAACTATATAAATAACGAAAATTACTTTCTTCTGTACGTATGAGACTTGGTGAAAAATCAAGCGCAAGCTCACATGGGCTTATATAAAAAGTGGAACAAATAAAAATGTGATCGTTGACTTATGGGGTCAATAATATTAGAGAATATGAAATTCCACGTTCGAAGTAACTCCACTAATCCTTCCGGTAAAAGTGAACTATATTATATTATTATAAGGATGTGTATAATTATATCCAACCAATTGAGATATTTTTAGTTATCTATTTTTATTTATATGGGGTGAATGAATAAATTGAGGCGCTATACTCTGAAATGTTTATTTGTTTTTTGAGTTGTGTTTTTCATTTTTTTAATGTGGGGTATTTTCATAAAGTAGGTGGCATTTATTTTTTATTATATGGTTTTAAAAAAGAAAAATTGAGAAGGGGAAAAGTAGGGTGGGATAGCTGAAGTAGGGTGGGGTGGCCCCCAATCTCTGCGACAATGGAGCTGGAAAGTAATCTAGGACTTGGACTTGTAAGAGAAAGTAACAATTCATAAATTAATTTCCATTTAAGCTCCTTTCCTCTTTGTGTACCCATTATATTTAGATCATCCCACAAAAAATCTTCAAATATTATTTCAATTGCTTCTTATATATACATATTGAACTCCCTTTTTTTCTTCCTTTTTTTAGAAAAAAAAATACTTCATTTTCAACAATTTAGAGATCTCAATAAATTATCTCCAATTTAGAACTATGATTGGTTCGTACTTTCAAGAAAATCTTAAAATTCGTTGTAGGATAGGTTTCATATGTTAATTTTCTTAAAATAATTACACTCTTTTAACTTTTCCTCAACAATTTTGGAAAATAGATTTACATTCTTCTTTTTTTGTATTAAAATTATATTTATTATTAAACTAAATTTTATCCAAATCAATAAATAATGCTAATTTTAAACTTTAAAATTGAGTATTTTAATGGAATGAGTGAGTGGCGCAATTGGTTATATCTGTGTTGATCCATTTTAATTCTACGATCAGAGTATTTTACGTGCACTAAAGTAATATTTTAATACTTTTATTTTTTATATAAATAATTTTTTTAAAAATTATCGCTTCCTCCACTTTCTTTTTGAGCCTTGGTGTATATATATCCACCTTGAATCACCAATCTCCACACAACTTCCTTATTCTTTTTCTAATTTTCTCTCTCTTGTTCTTGATGTTCATCTTTTTGGGAAATTAATTCAGTCATTAATTGCTGGTGCGGCATCATCAAGATTCACAACAAAAACCCTAGCTTATTTAAGATTAATTTTGGATTGAGAATCTTGATGATGCTGCATTAGCAATGATTTCAATGGCTATTTTTATGATATTGATCTCAAAATTCTTGACTGCTAGCTCAGGTCAGTGTTGTTTTTGTTCTTGGTTTCAATTCTGAATATCTTTTGAGGCTGATTTGATTTGAAATCTCTATGTACCTTGTTCAATTTTGATACTTTTTGTCATGTGGGGTTGCTAAATTAGAGCTCTAATCTTCATCCATGGTGGCCACCTTTTGTGTGTTTATCTGTGGATTTGAGGTGATGGGGCTCAAGATTTTGATCACAATAACCAATTCTTAGGGTTCTTGAGTTGGAACCAAAAAACCTAATTTTCAGGGTTTGTGGATAGTTTACCTAATATCTGTAAATTTCTATGTTCTAAAATTATATATATAGATAGATATCAGAGCTGCATATTAATTTGTACATAATTACTATTTGACTTCATAGTTTGTTCCATTACATGTACATGTAAGCATTTGCGTATGTTCTAAGATTCAATTCCGAAAAATGAAATAGATTTTACAATTAAGTTCACAAGAATTTTGAACTTGAAACATCCATATACTTTAGAGACTTCAAGCGTCTATCAACGAGATTGCCTTGTGGAGACTAAAAATCTTAATTTGACCTCTCGTCTTCCCTCGATTTTGCTCGTGTTAATTGTGTCGATTTTTCGTTACAAATCAGGGCAAGATGTGGTGAAAATTAAACAAAAGAGATATCTAATTTAAATTTGCTTAAAAAGGCCAATTAAATGTTGTTCAGTTTTTTTTTTAAAATTTCATTTCTTTCTCTTATCTTTGTGTGTAAGAGTGAATGAGTGACAGAAATCTTCTCGTACACTTTTAGGGTTTGGATTTTGCCTAAGAAAACGAAACGAAATGAAACACACAAAATTCCAGCTGTTTGAGCTTTTCGTACTGCTGCTTTGTGTCCCACATCGGCAGGAGAAAAACTAGGTCCTCAAAAAAAAAAAAAAAACCTACATATAAAAAGTAATATTACATTTTCTAAGTTGAGAATGAATAAATAATTAATAGCATAGGATTGATGTTCATTTTTGTAAACCCTAGTTTCTCAATTTGTGAAGTACTAGTCTTTCCAAGTATGTGGGATTTTATTTTATTAACTTCCAAGTCTGAATGAACATGTGTTTTGGAATTGTTGCAATTGGATTTTGAGCTTTACATGTAATAAATTAACGAAGGAAATCGAAAAGAAGATAAGGGTTTTCTATACTTTTATCTGGTTTTGTGTAAAAATAAAGGGTTTAATGAGTATAAGGTTTGATTTTGAAAATTTTGCAATCACATATTACATATGAATTTTCACATCAACTATCATGAATTGGTTTAATGGTCGAAGCGAAGTAAGAGAGTCTTAAAATTTAAGAGATTATTAATTCAATTCATGATAATTGCCTACAACTTAGAAATTTATTTTCTTTAACAACCAAATATTGTAGCACCAAATGCAATTAATTTTCACATAATTACTCAATTGATTAAGACATGTATCTTTGACCTAATAAGAGATTAATTTGAAATTGTGAATTTTTTACTCGAAAAATCTTAGAACAAAAGAAAATCATAAAATTTACTTGGTGGTGAAATTAATCTCCCTTATTTGAATGAAGTTATTTGTATTTTTTTTTTCCTCATATTTTATCAACAAAACTATCTTGAATTGAGTACATTGAAATTTTCAAAAAAAAAAGAAAAAAAAAAAGAAAAGAAAAAGAATTGATCTTCAATGTACTCAATTCTTTTTTCTTTTCTTGGGTTTGAATATTCAAAGTTCAAAAATATTCAAACCCAAAGAAATAGCAAAATCTTGAGATATAAACACCAAAATAATGATTATTACATCATATCGAACTAATGTGATGGAAAATCAGAATGAGCATCAACCATGGCAGGTGGAAAAGGAACTGTAAGCATTTGAGATAGTAGTCCATGTCTTTTCAATAAAATTATATACTTTCGAGAATCATTTTCTCAGGTTTTTTTCTTTCGTGATTAAGTAGAATCAATTTTACTTTAATAATTTTCAAATTTCAAACAATTTTACTTCTTTAAAAAATTAATTGAAGATGAAGATTCGAACTCATGATATCTTAATCATAAATATTAATAACATTGAGCTAGTGCTTATAGAAATTATTGTATCATAAACCCTTGACTTTAAAATATATATAATTTTATTATTTTTAAAAGCAGACTGTCCAAGAAAAAAACAGAGCAAGGAAAAGAGAAGCAAAACTAATTTTAAGATATAATTGTTCCAATATTTTGTACTAAATTTTGAAAAACAAAAAACTTACTATTTAAAAAAAAAATCTTTAATTAAACTTTAATAATTTATTTAAAGTACTCCACACTATTTAATAATTATATAGTATGAAGTACTTTTTTTAAGAAAACGAGTTAATTAAAAAAAAAATTGTCATAGTAGCCCGTAGGTGATAAAGATATGATCCATTATACTAAAAACAAAATAGATAAACTTAAAAAACAAAAGTAAGAGGTAAAATTTAACAAAATATTAAAAAAAAGAAGCTCAAAATAGATTTAAAAAATAGATTCACACATTTTATAAATATTTATATGTTGGTTGTGTGTGTTTTTTTATATATAAATTATAAACTTATCATTTATAATAATAGTAAAAAGACATAGAAAATAGCTCTCAATATAGTAGAAGCAAACACGAAAGAAAAAGACACAATAATTAATTTAATTTTCGTTCGCCATTCAAACCGTGATCGAAAACACATAAATAAACTCACTACTACAATATCTTAAATAGAAGGCGGGCCAAAAAAATAATTTTGAAAACACGGATGTTTAAAGGCGGGCAAAAAACGCCCGCCGTTAAGAATAATCGAAGGCGGGCACTGTGCCCATCGTTAAGGAATAACGAAGGCGGGTGCCCGCCGTTAAGTATTAACGTAGGCGGGCGTGTGCCCGTCATCCCGATAAATTGAAGGCGGGCAGGCGCCCGCCATCGATTTTGCGTGTTTTCCCCTCCCCACCGTTTCGGCTCCATTTTTCCCTCATCTCTCTTCTTTTCACTTTACCAAATCTTCTCTCTCTCTCTACCCGAGACCTCCACTTCCAACAAACCCTCTTCTTCCTCTTCTCATTTTCCACAATTTTCGACCTCTCACATTTGGGTCCCATTTTTGCCAGTTTCGCCCTCGTTGAAGCCTAGAATTTTCCATTTTCGGCCATTTTCTCCAAAGATAAGTTTGTTCTAATTCTTCTTAATGCATTTTTTTTAACTCTTTTTTTGTGATAAATGCATGTTGAGTAAATGTCATATTGTTGTATTATCTTCTAAAATGCAAATTTTAATTTGTGATAAATTTGTCATTTGTAATTTTGTGATAAAATGCAAATTTTGTAATTTTTTTGTGTATATATGTATGCATGTTGTATTTTGTAGATGTATGTTTCAATTTTTGACTCAAACTCTCTAGTTTATTTCAAAAAAATTGTAGGTTATATAAATTTCTCTATAGTTGGCGTAAACATGACTATGGATAAGTCGTGGATGTCTAAGGATCGAATGTCACCTGAATATAGTTTAGGAGTTGAGATAT
>JBBMEF010010563.1:4836-22130 GCA_037832685.1 Sicyos baderoa | reverse complement strand
ACACCTTATGTAACTCCTTGCTTCACCTATAGATGGTATCCTATTTTTGCGAGGTCTTCCAGCTTGACGTTTCATAAGAACCATTTGCACTCCATCGCCCACCATGGAATACAACAATAGGAAGTTTAACCATATTCAAACCTGAAAACAGAATGATACATGTCAATCAATTAAAATACATTATATACTGATTGAACTTGAAACATAGTATTCAATATCATCTATCAATGAAAGTGATTGACTTCTATCAGCACTGATAGAAGTCAATCACTTTCATTGATAGACACTAAACCTACACTGCAATTCATTGATGTCAATGATTTCATCAATCAATGTAGCAGATAGTGACTTCTATCAGTTGAATTCTATCAGTTTAAGTGAGATGTCAATGATAGAACATAAACGTACACTTCAATAAGTTTTTTAAGTGACTTCTATCAGTTGACTTCTATCAGTTGAACTGATAGAACATAAACTTAGACTACCTGTTTTTAAACGTTTTCTTCTTCTTCTTCTTCTTCATTTTCAAAACAGAGCATTACAAACATAGTTTTCCTTTTCAAAACAGAGCATTACAACACAGCTACGAACCTTGAATTGGATTGGAGGGAACGGCACCTTGAATTGGAATTAAACCCTAAATTTGAAAATTATGCAGCCGAATCTGAATTGAACAACACCTTGAATTGGAACCTTCAATTTGAAAATGAAGTTACAGATTGAAGAGGAAAACGAAATCGAGCAAGCCAATCAATGAAAAATTGAAGAGAGGGGGAAAATTCTTCTTAGTCAATGAACGTCACCTTCAACAAGAGGAAATTCGAAGAGAAATTTACAAATTGAAGAGGAAAACGAAATCGTCGATGGTCGCCTTCTTCTTTGTGTGAATCGCGCCTTTTTCTCTGTGTGATCGATCGCCTTTTTCCCCTTTGAATTAGGAATGAATGCAGCCGTGAGAAAGGTTTTAGAAAATGAAAAAGGGAAAATTTGGAAAATAAAAAAGGTTTTAGAAAATGTGCTATAGATGGAATTATTTTAGGATTTGTGATACAAATATAATGCAAAGGGAAAAAAGTGCTATACATGGTAAATTCCCTTGAAAATAATTACATATATATCAAAATTCTGAGTGATTGAACTCAATCGAACTCAATCAATAACAAGTGATTGAACTCAATCAGTTGAGTTCAATCTCTTAACAAACTGATTGAGTTCAATCACTAGTTATTGATTGAGTTCAATCACTCAGAATTTTGGTATAAACAATCCCTAAATTGTTGTATTTGTAACAATTACCTCCCTAAACTATCAATTTGATCAATCACCTCCCTCCAAATTTAAAAAGTGTTGCAATTAACTCTAAAGTCAAAATGAGATGAGAAATGAGAAGGGCAGAGCTGTCATCTTAAATAGATGTTTTTTTTAATTAACTTAATTCTTTCATTTATGTACTTTTCACACCCATCAATGACAGCCAAACCCTTTGCCTTCATCTTATTTTTATTGGCCTTTCTGAACAAATTTTTTCTCTAAGTTCATTTCAAATCAATTTTCTCTCCCCTTGCAAATCGTTAGCTTCAAAATTATTCAAGCTTTTGCCCAAAATTATTTAGCAGAATCGCACAAGATAAAAGGTGAAAGAACTTCAAAATATTCACAGTATCTTTTATTAATCCCTAAAAATAATCACCCATTTAACAAATTCATTAAACAAACTCTAACAAAAATTAAACTATTATTCATATTTAATACATTTCTATAATCCAATAAAAATTAAAACTGGGGGAGGGGGATTACAATTACCGTCTTACATGATTCGAATTCGTGACACTGGTGTTGAACTAGTCTACAATCAAACAATAAACCAATACGTCAACCCTTTCGGTATGAATGCTTGTTTCTACTTTGTTTCAAACATTTCTCAAACTTCAAACCAAAATCGAGCTTTGCTACGAGTAATGGTGGGTATGAATGTTGGAAGTATTGGAAGGTGGGACATAAATGGAAGTTGAGTACTAAATGAGATAAAAAGACATTTGTTTAAAATGACAACTTTGCCCTTTTCATTTCTCACCTAATTTTGACTTTCGGGTTAATTGCAACACTTATTAAACTTGAGAGGAGGTGGTTGATCAAATTGATAATTTATGAAGGTAATTGTTACAAAAAAACACCGTAATTTAGGAGTGATTTGTACATAAAATTCAAATTTCAGCTTGATTACCGGCCAAAACTATTTGAGTTTTCTTATTTTCAAACCTAAATGGCACAACCAAACCGGTTCAAATCAATGGAACTTTTAGGTGTGTGTGAAAATAACTCAGTGCCCAATTATTATAATTTTTGTTTTAGAGAAGTTAGTGCTCTATTACTAATCAATATCACCGTATTTAAATGATTTCAAAAAAAAAAAGAAACAATAATAAAAAATGATATAACAATAAGGATTTTTCATGTATAATAAAAATTAGCTAAAAAATTGCATTTATAGCACAAAACTGAAAATAATTGCACATATACCAAAAAATTGAAACTAATCGAGTGATTGAGTGTAATTGAGTTCAATCGCTAGTTATTGTTTGAACTCAATCAGTTGAACTCAATCACTTAACAAACTGATTGAGTTCAAATACTAGTTATTGATTGAGTTCGATTTAGTTCAATCACACACAATTTTGGTATAAAAGAATTTTTGATAAAAATATGATATAATTTTAATAGATGGTCTTAAAGTTGGTATACACAACAAATTTCATATAATAATTAGGGTTTAAATAGATTTTTATATATATATATATATATATATATATATATATATATATATTTTGGTCTCTAAAATTGATCGATTGAAAACTTTCATTTTGGTACGTTTTTGATATTTTCTTAAAAATTTATTTTCTTCCTATTTAAGGTTTTTACCTTAAAACTATAAACATTATTGATCCAATTTTGATTAGTATTATTTTTAACACGATTTAAAGTATATACACTAAAATAGTTTTGATAGTGATCTAAAAAAAGTGATTCTTTAGTTTGCATGACTAAATTAGGACCATTATGTTTGGTCCAAATCATAAAAGTCAAAATTGAACTGATTCTTCAAGTTCCCTATCACCTTTCCAAGGGCTCAGTATCACTTTTCAAATTGTCAAAATTTGTGTACACCAAATTCCTAATTTTTAAGAATATTTTATAATTCAACTCATGATATACATCATTCAGAAGTCATGAACTTCAATTTTCTACCACCTATCTAAATAAAAAATAAAAAATAAAAAAACATATATTTAATCTAAATTTTATGTTAAATTATATTTTCAAACTAATCAATATTTCTTTATATTCATTTTTAAACCGTTTAATCTAGGTTAAAACTTATTGAAAAAAAAAAAATTGATTAAGAAAAAATATGAAAACTATTTGAAAAATAAGAAAACAAACGCAAATTTAAAAAAACAAACAGTTCTAAACATTTATTAATTTTTTATATTAAGTTTTACTATTAATATTAAAAAAAAAAAAAATTCCCTTGTTGGATGACCTTGAATGTTGGGTTTGTTTGTCTCTATCACAAATGTCAACCCAAATCCAATAATTTTTATTTTGAAGTGAAATCCAATAATTTTTATTCTTGTAAGAGATTGCATCTCATGGCTTACCCCACCCTCCCCTCCCCCTTGGAGCCATCACCCAAGTTGTCAATAAAGGTTTATGCATTATACTAATAGAATTAATTCTCTACTTAGATTTTCTACTTATCATTGAAAATAGCTCTAATAAATTACAACATATATTCAAGGGAAAATTACAAATTAGTCAACAATAACTCAACCGACATATTTTAAATTTATTACATTTTTTTTAGTAAAAAAAGATTATAAATTCAAAATCACAAACTTAGGTTAGATTAACACCAAACACGTAACTAATCGCGACACCAACTCATTCGATTTTTAATTATCAACATTCAAAGTTAGAAATTGATGACAAAAACAAGTAATAAATTTATTGGCTAGCGGCTAAAAGAAGATAGACTAAGATTTAGGATCGAATCTTATTTATAAAAATCATGATTAGGTAGATATGTTGATTTCTTCATTAGTTGGTTTGATTTCATTACAAGATTTTTTTTTTTTTTTTTTTTTTTTTAAGTACATTTCATCAAACGATTCTAATTCTTAATTAAGTGTTGTTTTCACCATCAATACAACGTTTTTCAACTAATTGGTAGAAAATAACTCTTCTTCATTTTTTTTTGTATACACCAGGATTGAAATTGAAGGTCGAAAGTTCAAAAGAGTCTAGCAATAATTGATATGTATCTTCGATTTAAAGTACAAGAGTTTAAATTTTTCAATTTTTTTTTTATAAAAGAGCCTGATGGGTAGATGTGCATTATAATTTCATTTCTAATTTACTTAATAAGATTCGATAAAATCTTAAAAAAATAATAATAAAGTCTACAATTATCTTTACATATATACTTAATTATTTTTTTACGAGTTTTGTTTCGTAAAATTAATTAAAATCTGGATTTAAAAAATGGGGTTTTTGTAGGAATAGACCAAATTAAAAAAATATTTATAATATTACACAAAAAAGAAAAATATTTAACAATTATAGTCAAATATATAGTATACGTAATGATATAATTAATATTAATATCTTGATTATACCGTACAATGAATATTACTTATATTGTATATTTGACTATGGATGCCAAATATTTTTAAATTTGTCTAAATCTGTAATTATTTTGTGAAATTTGACTATCAAGCACAATTTCCCATAAAAAAAACAAAATAATATAAAAAAAATATAAATCAAACACATGAAATGAATCTCTTATCTAGCAACCCAAAAATGCCTAAGAACAAATTCCCATTTAATCACCCATCCCTACAACAAATGGAAAAGTAACAGATAAGATAATGAAGAATATATACATAAAGAGACTTTGAGATGCTGAAGAAATTTACAAACAATAGTCTCTTTTCAATTGACTATAAATAAAGCAGAGAAGAAAGGATTTTTTATTTGTGATCTCTTCAAAATTTGCTATGCAAGATAAAAAGGAGAGATTTGAAATTTGAGAAGCTTCTAATTCTCATGAGTTGGAGAGTAAGTATGAGCCAAGGATGACTTGCCTTGCATTATATTTGTTCAAAGATGCAAAGCCCTAATTTTTATTCACAAAATGCATCTTTTTCAAATCTGTTTGGGAAGTCATTCTAGCTCATATTTGCTCTTTTCACTCTAATATATTCATCATCAACAGAGTAATAGTTCAATTGGCATCAATATCGAGCTTTATATTTGCTTTTTAGAGGTCTTAAATTCGAATCTACCTTTTTGAAATTTTATGATATTATCAATTTTTTATTTTTATTGCGTTATTTTTATGTTGTGAAGTTTATTTGTTGATTCAATAATGGTTAGTTTAATGGCGCCTTGGACCAACAACGTCGAAGAGATTTTTTTTTTTAAGCAATTGAAGAGTAAAAGATTCATATTCAAAGTTAAAGTTTGAGTGACATTTCTATAACCGTGTAACCAAAAGATTAAAGATTTGAATCTCCTACCTTTAATTACTATGACCTTTTAATGACTAATTTATATTTTACATGTAAAGTATGTATTAGTCAATTAAAATAATTGTCATATTCCAACATTAATTACACTTTTTGGTTATGGATGATTTTGGTTTGATTTTTGTCTGTTTTGTTCCAAATTGACAACTAAATCGATATTTTCAAGTTTTAAATAATTGGGTTCAAATTGTGTGGACAAAATCATTGATTCAATATGTTTTAATTCGTTTCTCGATTTTGGTTCATTTTTAATTTGATTCTTTTTTAATTTGTGTTTTTCTAGCTAAAAACAATATTTCTCAAAATAACATAATATTTTTCTACTTCATATTTCACATATAATATAAAATGATTCTCTATCGAATTTTAATATCAATATATTTTAGTTTTCTTAGTACTTATACACACGATTTGGTTTGATTTTTAGATAGGTTATTCCATAAAAGAAAATCAATCCGAACCAAACAGTGCAATTGAGTAGGATCAATTTTCATCAGTTTTAGGTTTTTTTCCTTCCCCTACTTTTGGCAATAAAGTAAATGAAATTTAAAATTATGGAACTATTATGAAGTGGCCTAGTGATCGATCTATCGGATCTGAGCATGAGCTGCTCAAGTCTAAGATCTCATTTCTTGGTAAGTTTTTCCTCTCTGCGGATGTTTGTTTACGTTTAATTGCTCAACTTGAAAATTGTTACTAACTATTAGGTATCATCGAAAGCATTATATTTAATTTCTGTTCCGTTCAATTCCTTCAAGTGAGTTCCATATTTCTCTGATTTTTGTGTATTCTTATGTTCGTTTTTTTACATTCAATATGATCAAATACCGTTGCTGATTGAGTTCAATTACTTGTATAAACCAATTTTTGATAAAAATGTACTGTAATTCTAGTAGAGGGTCCTAAAGTTCTATACGGTACAAATTCTCTATTATAATTTTATTTTTGTAATATTTTTAAATATATTTTCAATTAAATATGATTAGTATGCATATAAAAAAATGATAAATATATCAAAGCGATGAAAAAACTATTTTAAAGAAATTGGATAAAAATTTGTATGTCTGTTTAAAGTACACATAATAAAAAAAAATTTAAAAAAAAACGAAGAGTAAATTTAATATAAAACCTAAAAAAATCTTAATAAAAACTATGATTATAATGACCTACATACTATGCAAACTTGTCAAACCACAATTAATCTAACCATAATTGACATAGATTACATGTTCAAATTTTGTAACACTCAAATATTGTTAATGTCTACCGCATTTAGATAATTATCTAAATGCGGTAGACATTAACAATATTTGAATATATATATATATTCAAATTTAAAAAATAGTACAATACATATTTTAAATCATATATTATATAATTTTTTTTAATTTAAATTAAACTTTTTTACTTGTTTCTATTATCGACAAGTTTTTTCGTTTTTCAAATAAATTAATGGTCATAACACATTTGAAAAAGCTTAAGACTGTTAGATTATTAGGACTACATAATTTCAATTTGATTAAGTAATTAAATTTAAATATAAAATAGTGTTCAACCATATTCAATACTAATTAATTTTATCATTAATTAGAAACAAATATCATTATCTAGATCGTTTTTTTTCAAAAATTAATTTTGTTAAGTTAAAAAAAAGTTTCAAATACATTCAACATGTTTAAGGTTATTTTGTTATACACGAAAAACTTTATAAAAATTTATCTTTACAAAAAATACACATTAATTTGGTTGGAATAGAAATTTTGACAAATTAAAGCTCGTCACTTTATTATCTTAAAAATTAAATTATCTTAAAAATTAATGACGGAATTAAATTATAATTAAATAGATTAACCAAACCAAGTTCAAAGGCGCACAAACCCTTTTATAGTTTAGGTTTGACCGCCTAAATAGGCTTATGTCGATTGTCTTTTAAGGCTTTAAGTTTTTTGGAAACCTAAAGTCTGAAATTTTAAACCTCTATCTCCCGACTTCAAATGGGCTTGACTTGACCTATTTTAACTCGAACAAAATTCCAAATAATATTAGGTGGATATGATTAGTGAAATCTCTTATCTCTTATCTCTTATCTTAATTATGATATTATGTAAAAATATATTGTAAATATATTTAAAATGATGAAAATCTAAATATCTAAATAATATGGTAAATATCTTTATTTTTTTTTTAAATATTCAAATAGAAGATTACAGATGACAGGGTGTGGCTTAAGAAGTAAAATTGTCCAAAAATAATTTTCCTCTTAAAATACACTTTAAGTAGTATGATATGATATTCTTGAAATATATCAAAATAAAAGTTCAAAAGAGAGAATTTATTTTTGTTAGTACAAAAAAAAGAGGATTTCTAAATGTACTGAATATTATTGTCATGAATAAAAATGTTATTATATTTGATTGCATTAAAATATTCTTATATACACTACCACTATTCTCCGAAGAAAAAAATTATGATATAATAAAACAATATTTTTTTAAAGATTTTATTTATTCTATTTTAAAATAGCTTAAGAGATTTATTTAGTCCAACTTTATTGAAAAGAAACAACATTTTTATTTTTGTTTCATTAAGTTTAAAACAATATATATCATATTAAATACAAACTACTTAAAATATATTAAATATATTGTTAAAAATAAGCAAAAAGACAAATATCAATTTTCGAGATGAATTGAATTGATTCGAAGAAAAAACAAAAATGAACATAAGGAATATATGTACGTAACGGCGTCCCTGAAAAGTGGAATTACGCCATTTGCACATCCGTCCTTGTTTTTAGAGAAGAAATTATGGGCGAGAGAAGAACCGCGATTTCAAAGCGTCGTCTCTCTCGCATGGAAATTATGGATGATCAAATCGTAGGCTTACGCTTAATTCATCATCTCCATTTCTGCGCGCCTTTTATATACATGATCAATGCCTGATTCGTCCATTTCTTTTGATTTGGATCTTCAATCTGTAGTGCTCTGCCATTGGTGTTCGTCGATCGAGATCATTCTCTCTCTCTGTGTATGATTTCTTAATCACCTCGTTTCAATCTCTGTGTTGCATTGTGTTTTTGCTTAATTTATTATCATTATTATTATTATTGAATTGATTGTTCGAATTCCGATTCCGATTTCTGGTTCTGATTCATACATGCTACCGATTCTATTTTCTGATTCGTAGTTTTGGATTCTCTGATTGCGCTGTTTAGTTTTTTTTTGTTCACAAATCTAATTCCGATTCCGATTCCGACACACTTGTGATATTGATTTGTAGACAACTCATGTGCTCGATTCCTGCCTGGCCTAAAAATAACAATATTATTTACGTCTTCGATTTGAATTCATAGGCTGAGGCCTTGTGTATTGTTCATATGATGTTATTATTATGACGAAGTTCTGTGTATGCTTTCGAATCGCAGATATCCTTCATGAGTCAATTTACAGATTCCCTCGTTGGAGAAGTGCCTAATTGTAGATAGCAATCACAATGCACATTGCTTAGAACTATAGCTTCATTACATTTTGTTGAAGATGAAGACAACTCAGGCGGATATGAATATTTTTCCGGCTGGGCCTCGCCATCGTGCTCATATGAAGAAGCCTATGTGGATTATCATCTTGGTTCTCTTCATCATTGTCTTCCTTGTCAGTGCATACATGATGTATCCATCTCGGAGTAATGATGCTTGTTACATTTTGTCTTCTAGAGGTTGCGAGGTCATTTCGAACTGGCTTCCGCCTGTCCCTGCCAGAGAACTAACTGATGGAGAGGTTGCTTCTCAAGTTGTCATTCGAGAAATTTTGAATTCGCCTATTGTACCAACAAAAACCCCTAAGCTAGCATTTATGTTTTTGACTCCTGGGTCTTTGTCATTTGAGAGGCTGTGGGACAAATTTTTCAGTGTAAGTTCTGAATCTTTCTTATCTAAGCCGTTTCTTCTTCTTGCGTTTTGCATAACGGCTTGGAACGAAAACACTTTCATTCATCATTGTAAGTGTTACATAGCTGATAACAATGTCCAATTAGAGGGCATATACACCCAAATATCAGGGAGAACTCTCAACGGAGAGGAACACATAAAACGTGAAATTTGTTTGAAAGAAGGGGATTCTTTCTTTGTAAAATGTAAATACATTACTTCTTAAATGTTGGTATTTTACTGAAAACTCATTCATTTCTCCTGGCAGGGTCATGAAGGAAAATTCTCTGTTTATGTTCATGCATCTAAGGAGAAACCAACTCATGTCAGCCGCTACTTCTTGAATCGGGATATTCATAGTGATCAGGTGCCTTAAGTTATGCTTACAAAACTAAAAGAGACCTTATTAGCATATTTGGTGTTAGAATGAAATCAATCCCCAATGTCTTTGCATATGCTAGTCTGATGTTAAATTTCACTCATCCCTTGTTTCTAAAGGCCCTTTCTATTCAGTGTAAAATGTAAACAACTGGACGCTTTATTGATAGTTATAGAGTTTGTGAATCACATATGCCGTTTACTGTGGTTATATTATTAAATATAGTTATGATATTTGGGCTTGTTTTAGCTATTATGAAAGCAAGCTTTAGTTTGGACGTGTCTATGTTTGTAAGTGGGATACATAAGGTGATGAGTTCAATCCATGGTAGCCACCTACTTAGGAATTAATTTCCTACAGATTTTCTTGGCATCCAAATATTGTAGGGTCATGCGGTATGTCCCGTGACATTAGTCGAGGTGCGCGAAAGCTGGCCCTGACAGTCACCGATAAAAAAAAAAAGATATATAAAGTATGGGCTCTTTTGTTTTGCGCGTGCGAGAGATTCCCAATTTGTACCCCCACATCTGTATTTCGTTGTGGCTTTTGAGTAAAAAAAGAACCTCTATGAGTTTTGATAGTGGATGTAGGGCAAGTTCCGGAACAACTAATTATGGTGCTCCTTGTTTCTAGATTGTTGCGGGTACAGAAGTTTGTTTTAACAAATAAGTATTACAGGTGGTGTGGGGAAAAATTACCATGATTGATGCGGAGAGAAGATTGTTGGCAAATGCTCTACAAGATCCTGATAATCTCCATTTTGTTTTACTTTCTGAAAGGTGACTGAATTCTCAGTTTTTTTTTATGAGTCGTATTTTGTTTTTATCATCAATTTTAATGTTTCTTTTCCTTTTATTTTGCAGTTGTGTGCCTTTGTATAGTTTTGACTATATCTACAAGTATCTGATGCCTTCAAATATAAGTTTTGTAGACTGGTGAGTTATATGCCCTCACACTTCCTCTCTGTGTTCATTTCCATATTGGTTTGTTTGTAGAATATTTCTCCCAACTTCTCTGTTGGAAAATACACGCACGAACGACTCCTAGCAGCTGGTTACTTGTCATATTTCAAGACCTTCTACAATTTAATGCTGGATATTGGTTTGTTTGTAGAATATTTCTAATAGATGAAACTATTTCTCAGCTTTACGGATCCCGGTCCAGATGGAAATGGCAGGTATTCCAAGCACATGTTACCGGAAGTGGAGGAGAAACAATTTAGAAAAGGTGCACAGGTACGCTGGAAATTTTGATCATTCATCCAAGTTTTCACAAATTTGATTTGTTTCATGCAGCTAAGCTGCATTCTTTTTAAATTTTTTGCAAGAATCCTTTTGCACGCCAACAGAAAGATTTAAGTTATTTTGTTCTTTCATTAACTTCCGCGCTTGTCTGGGTCGCCACTGTTAATTTTACAATTTGGCAATCTAGATTATTTTTAGACGTTTGAAATGTTGCGAAACTCAAAGATTTAAATGCTTAGATTGGGTTTGATGGGTTAGACTTAAGAGGAAAATTTAGAAATTTGGGCCTGATGCATTGATTCATTTTTCTGCCTATTTCTTTGGCATCTTTGACTTCAAGGCCTAGATTTGAGACTTAAGATGCATTGATTCATTCTTAAGATGCTTTGTTTCTTTATTTTATGCAGTGGTTCACAATGAAACGGCAGCATGCTTTGATAGTTTTGGCTGACACTCTTTATTACTCCAAATTTCGAGATTACTGCCAGGTGATTGTAAACTTATGTCTTGTGTATTTTTGTTGCAATATTAGGAAACTTAAATTATTCGTTTTCTTTTACAAATTTCGAGATTACACACAGACACGTTAATTAGTTGAATTGTTGAAATACTCATACTTCTTATTTTCTTAATCTTCTACACCATTAGCAAATTCTATTTTGATTATGTAGCCGTTTCTCATTGCACACAAATATGCAGACACGATTCCTTCTAACCAAACTATATATCTGGGATTTAATAATATCTACTCAATTTTCCTTGGGTTTGACCTTTATTAGGAGTAGAATTTGAGAATCTGTTGTATTCTCTCTTTCATCCCACTAATATGTCCTAGTACACTCGTGTCAATCCCTTTTTGAATGCTCACAAATCTGCAAACATGTATCGTACTGACAACCGTTTATTGGGTTGAAGTTATATGTTAGTTCTTTTACGTTCTACGAGTTCCATTTTTCTGTCAAGATCTTGTCCCTTCAAAGCTCTGCAGGGGGTTATTTGCAAATTATTGTTTCATTTCCTGGACAAATGCACTTGAGACTCTCCACTTTATTTAGTAGGTAGTGTGATCTCTGGTTTTTAAAATTCTGCAAGGTCTTTTTTTGGTTGGTATATTCTTCAAATTAAAAAGCTGTCTTTGTCCTTGTTGAGATATGCCCTTAACTATTTGATGCCCCACGATTACTTAGTCGGGAGTCTTGATGTCTAGTCAACGAGCGGGAGTCTCTGAGGTTTTTATTTTCGTATATGGACTTTTATGTATTTGAGTCTTATCTATAATAGGGTTTAATTAAAGTGTACCGTATAAACTCGAATTAAACCCTAACCTTAACCGCTCTCTCCTCATTTCTTTTACTAAATGCCAAGTTACTACCATGTATTAATATGTATATTTTCATCATCCACAGCCAGGTTTAGAAGGGCGCAATTGCATAGCTGATGAGCACTACTTGCCCACCTATTTCTTTGTAAGAGGTTCTCCTGATACATCTTACCACAGCATTTCCCGTATTTTTTACTAAAGAGAGTTCCCTTTCTACATCCTTTAGATGATTGATCCGGCTGGAATTGCAAATTGGTCAGTAACTCATGTTGACTGGTCTGAAAGAAAGTGGCATCCAAAATCCTATAGAGCCGAGGATATTACCTCTGAGCTTTTGCAGAATATAACGGTATGATTTAATTATAATCAATATTTTTTTCTTTATGATTTTCAGTCGTGAAGCTTCAAAGTGGTAGCTTTTTCCAGTTACTTTTTCCAATTCGTACTTATCCCAAAGTATTGTGGATGTTGATTATTTTAATGGTGCTATCTTTGCAGTCGATTGATGTGAGTGTGCATGTAACAAGTGACAATGAGGTATTGCTTATTCAGTTATTAGAAATTTGGTCCTTGTGGTTTTAAAAACTACGTTATTAGTTAGAATTTAGTCCCTATGATTTTAAAAAACTAGAATTTATTTATATGGTTTGACAAAACCTAAAAAATAGTTCATATCCTTCGTAATCATTGGCGTGAACGTAACCATTCATGTGTAAATGTTGTAATTTTTTGTCCAATCATTCACTTGGCTCGTATTATTTACACATAAGTAGCTAGCTTTCACATATGTAATTCGTCAACAATTACGAACAACGAGGACTATTTTTTGAGTTTTATCAAATTATTAGAAGTAAATTCTAGTTTTTTAAAATTATAGGGACTAATTTCTAACTTTCTGAATAAATTATATGGACTAAATTCTAGTTTTTAAAATTATTAAGACTAAATTCTAACTTTGACCAAATATATAGTTTACCCTAGAAATTCAGAACGATGCCTTTTTAATGTCTTGATCTAATTGTTATTTTTCTGGGGCCTGTACAGAAACAAGTACAAAGGTGGCCTTGCTTGTGGAATGGTTATCAAAGGCCGTGTTACCTATTTGCAAGAAAATTCTACCCCCAATCTCTGGATAAGTTGCTGTATCTTTTCTCCAATTATACAACAATTTGAGTTTGGTTTTTATATTTTTACTTCTATTTTTGAAGTTTCAGATTCTTTGGCTGCATATAACTTCCCAGTTTTTTTGTTCAATCTGGCCTTTTATTCAGTTCTAGGTTGTAAATTCCTGGTCTTGGGAAGGTTTTTATGTGACCAATGACCATGACCATGACCAACCACCATTCCTGAGTGCGTCGAGCTGCTCGCTAAGTGCCTAAGATGATCTGAGATTTGGAGGAAGTTAACAAGTTGGTGTATTGGCGATATATTATCTATTCTTTACTTTCCATTTTTTTTTAGGATTTTTGTGTGGTTATTTTTAGCACAGAAGAACATACAATTTTGAAGGAATAACATTTCCACAGATCATGTAGTAATATTTTGTAAACATGGGGATTCTGAATTTGCATCTTGCAATTTTTTTACAAATATATTATCTTTTGCGTTTCAAAGTATCGAATTTCTGTGCGGCACTGTAATAGATAGCTTTGCAAACAAGAGGACCAGAATGATTATTTTATCTCAAAAGTTGTAAATGGGATGATTTCATTATCTGGTTTGTTAACTTGAGATGTCCTGGACATTATCATGCTCTGCTTCTCTTGTTCATTAGAAACAGAGTTTCGGGTTCGTCTCGCGCTTCCACGGACGATGCTATCCTTTCACCTGCAAGCTCAACCAATATTATGTGAGTCTTGTCATTAGTATTTCTCTGTGATTTGATGCTTATATTTTATACATTCACAGATCACATTTCATCTGTGAATCGGTTTCTATAATCTTCATCTTATATTATGTGAATCTTATCATTATTCCTTTGCACATGACCTTGTTATGAACTCATACTTTAATATTTCTGCCCCTATCTTTTACCTGCTTGTCTTTCTTGATCTACATAGCTTTGACATGATAATTGATATATATTATGCATACAACTGTTCTGAGAAGCCTACATAGTTTCAATCTCCACTGCAAAACATCAGTTTTAACATGGTGATTCTGTTAGTTTCTCAGCATCATCTCCTACCTGTCCTAACCTTGGCATTTTATTTGTCAACAGCCATAACCTCATCCACCACGATCACGAAAAAACCGTCACGTTTGGCAACCAAGCTCATCCATCGCAACTCTTATCTACATCCACTCTATGATCCAAACGAGACCATTGAAGATCGAACAAAGAGAGAGCAGATGAGTTCATTTAAACGCTTTACTTATCTCGAGTCCAAGATTAAAGAACTAAACTCTATTGGTGATTTGGCTCAATCAAATCTCATCCCTTTCAATCAAGGTAGCGGGTTTCTCGTTAATTTGTCGATCGGTTCGCCGCCCGTGGTGCAGCTTTTAGCAGTGGACACTGGTAGCTACCTGTTGTGGGTGCAATGTTTGCCTTGTGTGGACTGTTTTAGGCAAAGGAACTCATGGTTTGATCCTTCGAAATCGACAAGCTTCAAAGTATTGGGGTGTGGCTTTCCTGGGTATAACTACATTAGTGGTTACAAATGCAATGGTTTTAATGAAGCTGAGTACAAGTTGAGGTACCTTGGTGGGGATACCTCAGAAGGAATTCTTGCCAAGGAATCACTCACCTTTGACACATCTGATGAAGGTACTTCTCAATATAATGCTTCTTCCATCCCCCAAAAAAAAACTTTTCTTCAAAACTTAAGTTTGGATTTTAAAAATGTCAAATAGAACTATAACTTTTAAGTTTATGTTTAATCTATTTTAATAGATCGTTTAAAGAAATATAACTTTACTGATATCTTGAGGTTTGAAATCTCTAGTTGAATTTAAAAAAATCTTAATATATTTATAAACTTGATAAATTATTGAATTTTGTATTGAATAAAACGATGAACTTTCTAGATTGCCTACAAGCTTTGTAAATTTTTTTAGGGGATTTTGCATGTATAGCAAAAAAAGGTAAAATATTTTCGTCTATAGCACAAAATCAAAACTAATTCATTTATAGCAGAAAATCTAAATTGACTTATACCACTAGTTGAGTTTTATTAGTGATAGAATTCAATCAATGATAGACTCATTCTATTACTGCTTGAATTTCCTATGAGTGATAGAACTTCAAATTGAGTTTCTATCACTAGTAAAACTCAACTAATGATAGAAAAGAATCCGCTATAAATAAATTATTTTAGAAATTGTACTATAAATATAATATAAGAGGTAGAATGTGCTGCTGATGGTAAACTCTCATATTTTTTATAAATAAATGCCAAATAGGTAGTAACTATTTATTTAACTAGATTTACAAGTAACGGCTAGCACAATTGCGAGCACGGTTACCAAGTGGCTCAATGGGCTTTTGGTAAAAAC
Source organism: Sicyos baderoa (assembly GCA_037832685.1). Lineage (NCBI taxonomy): Eukaryota > Viridiplantae > Streptophyta > Magnoliopsida > Cucurbitales > Cucurbitaceae > Sicyos > Sicyos baderoa. Next base: position 6,172 of record JBBMEF010010563.1, on the reverse strand, counting down.
ATGTATTTAGTCTAATTGAATAGTACGTAAACTGAATTTGATCAGTTTTTATTTATTATTTATTATTTATTATTTATTATTAGCATTAAAGGAAGTTTAATTTAAACATTAAATTACTTTTTGACAATTTAAACATTAAATTACTTTTTGACAATTTAAACATTACTTTTGACTGAATAATACCAATATTTTTAACTATGGAATGGAAGTTTTCATCGTGCATCATCTATTCAAAAAAAAAATTTTGCTGTAAGATAGAAACATTTTATTAAGCTAATCTAAATACTCCACAATTCTAAAAAAATAACGAGTATTGTCGCATGATTTCTTATAATATTGTATTTATTTTATATAAAATTTATCTACATTTATAATTATTTTACGAGGAGAATTGTCTGTTAACTTCTCTTTCAGGTAAAATCAGAAAGAAGAATTTAACATTCGGGTGCGGGCACACGAACAAGAAAATGAACGGAGACGGGAGCTACAACGGCATCTTCGGGCTGGGCGGTTATCCACACATAACAATGGCCACTCAACTGGGCAACAGATTCTCGTACTGCATAGGCGACATCAACGACCCTTTCTACCCTCACAACCACCTCACCTTAGGCCACGGCGCCTTCCTCCAAGGCGACTCGACCCCAATGCAGATCCTCTCCGGCCACTACTACGTCACTCTACAAGCCATCAGCCTCGGCTCCAACACCCTCAATATCGACCCAACTGTCTTCCACTTCACCGGCTACGGCTCGGGCGGGGTCCTCATCGACTCTGGCATGACCTACACCCGGCTCGCCAAGCCCGCCTTCGAGGCTCTCTGCGATGGCATTGTTGATCTGATGATGGGTCTGTTGGAGCGGATCCCAACCAAGAGGGACTTTGAGGGGTTGTGTTATAAAGGGCTCTTGGGTCGGGATCTCGTTGGCTTTCCGCCTGTCACCTTTCATTTTGCTGGGGGTGCTGACTTGGTGCTAGAGTCTGGGAGCTTGTTCCGGCAGCATGGTCCGGATCGGTTCTGTTTGGCTGTCTTGCCTAGTGATTCGGAGATGTTGAATTTGTCTATCATTGGGATTTTGGCTCAGCAGAATTATAATGTGGGGTTTGATCTTGAACAGATGAGAGTTTTCTTCTGTAGGATTGATTGTCAACTTCTTCTTGACTAAGGGCACCCCACTTTTATTACTCACGACAACTATAGCTCAACCGGCATAAGTGTGTGTCCATAACTATGAAGTTGTTATCTCTTTCGATTGTAATTATATTGGTTCTTATCAGATTGGGTTGGGAACTAAATGTCTTTTTTTTTTATAATCAATATAAGATACATTATATT
>JBBMEF010010552.1:0-22133 GCA_037832685.1 Sicyos baderoa | reverse complement strand
TGCTGATACTGAACCAGATGGATAACATTTAGCATTCCCCAAACTGTATGTGTCTTACCTGTTCCAGGAGGACCTTGCACGAGTGTAAAAGGCCATGGTTCTTGCTTTTTGACTGTCCCACTGTTTGTACCAGCAGCCGTATGTGTTGCTGCCCATTGAATTGCAGATAGCTGAGGTCCATTGAAGGTCCTACGCAGATGCTCGACAAAATTTTGTGTAATACACTCAGGCATGGCAGGTGACTGTTGCTCATACTTCGGAAATTGCTCAGGACTAGGCTGAAGGATTGAAGATTGCATCTGATACATATGGTAAACAATCAGCACAATGATAACAATTTTAAGGGAAACATATTAGGCAGCTTTTAATCCAAATAAATTTCAACCATTACCTGCATGTTGAGCCGACGAAATGCATGGAGGGCAACATATTCTCGCTGGGTAGTTGCAAGAGAACCGAGCACTGTTAAAAACCAAACATTCTTTGTCTGAAATTTTCTAAGTATATGATCTTCTTCAATCCTGCCATTCAGAAAAAAGTAATTCATAAAACTTCACATATCATAATAAAAACATTTCATATAGTAACAAGGTTGACTTTTAAGAGTGCTCTCCCCACGAGAATTGAAGGAAATAAGCTTGTTTAGAAAATAAAATAATGAATAGTCTCCCTTTCTGGCCAAAAAAAAAATACATGCATAGAGGATACTGACAATGACTATTATGTAGCTTAGAAATACTTCTAAATGTACCAACAATAACACAATAATACTTTTCACTAATAGAAATAAAAATGACACAAGATATGAGTTATAAAATGCAATAATTATCTCCCGGAGGAAAAACATTTCACTTCCTTTCAAATAACTATCTTCGTCATGAATCAAACTGTAGTCAGAATTTCCAAAAAACGTCCTTAAAAAGAAGTTCGCAGTACGGCATGAGATTATAAATAAATGTCAAGACCCATGGAAACTTCATTCATATTCAAGACCCAATGTCCTACTCTTTTAATCCACGTCATACCCAAAATAAATAAATAATTTAACTGGGTAAATAAGTTATCTAAATTAACTTTTCAGTTACTCTTCTTCATAACTGGAACTCAAAAGTACTACCATAGTTTCAATAATGGGACTTGAAGATATCTGCAAGCAGTGCTCATATCTTCGCAGTACTGCGTGAGATTATAATATTTGGAAGATACTTCCGAGTAGAATTCACATGGCACCAACTCAGAACTACATTGAGAAGATACTTGACAAGTGCCTTCAAGTAGCATTACAGACGCGCACCATTTAAAGGATAACAGCAATATCACTAGATTGTATACTGAAATAAACAATGAATTAGACCCTCACTAGCAGTTCATAGGAATAAATAATAGTAACAAAGACACTTTTTTCTTGAAAATTCTTGCTCTATAAGAGGTTATATTCATTTTTTACAATAATGCAAACAACTTAAATGGCAAGGAAACAACCATCATGAAATTGAACATACCTATTAGGATCATATGAGTCCCCAACATAAAAATGCAGGATAGCTCCTGGAGGGTCACGGGTGTCAAGGGGAATGTGTCGTCGAACAGTTCCAGCCACACGCCCACCAGACTCAGAGTCTTCATCATCCTCCACAGACATAGTGTTGTTCCTCTTTGATCTAACTGCTCAGCATATTTAAAGATAAGTTTAGCACGAATAAAGCCATAATATAAAAGCATCCACATCACAGTTATTAAAGCTTGAAAGGAGAATATCATAGCAAACCTAATCCAGGTCTGGTGCTTGAAAGAACTGCCACATCACCCTCCTTGAATGACCACTTGCACTCGTTCACAGGAAGAACTATTACATCATACCACCCTAAGAAAATAAACCAAGTTTAGCAACTAGATTGTTGTTGTAGTAAGAAGCTATCTTTGTTTTTGGCTTAAATATGCATATGTTTCAGTACACCAGACTTTGACAAACAAGAGTAGAAAGAACACCCCCTCCTCAACACAAAGGTAAGAATTACAAACACAATAAAGATAATTTCATGATACTGATGATAAAGGTAGTTTCATGATAACTCTTACAACAAAACGAATGATAAACATTAAATGTTAAAAACATAAAATTAGAATAGAGCATCATCAAATGGCAAAGTATGCTCCTCCAATCGTCCAACATATTGCTAAACTGAAATTTCAGGCCTACTTATTCACGTCTTGATTATGAAACTAACCAAAACATAAAAATTGAAGTTTTAACTCGCTAAATGTTAAAAATGAAATAAGTTAAAAGAAAAAAAAAATGAAAATGAAAATCCAAAAGCTGCATTTAAAACTATAAGCACCTCTTTCCCTCCTTTCAATATTCTTGACACGAACCATCACATGTGTATCTCTTGAGAATGTTTCACAGAGTTCCTCCCACGTGCTGTAAAGTTGAGCTCGGCATTCCTCAAATAACAAAGGTTCAAACACTTTGATGTATTCTTCCACTGATTCAAATCGACCAGGAACAGACTGAAGTTCAGTTTCCTCTGGTACATGATAATGCATTCAGTTACATGACAGGGAGAACAAAAGAAAAACAAATAAATTAGTTTGCAACTGTCCATTACAACAAACAGGCAGCTCTTCGAAAATAAAACTTTAAAAACAAAGAAAATGAAAAAAATACAATAGCCGCATGTAATGAGAATTGTTGTTATTATTTTATTGTTATAGAAAAAATAACAGCTATCACTAAAAATATTAAATAAGCATCATTATTTCATACCTAGAATTAAGAATTTAACAACATGAGTCATGACAAGCCTAAATATTCAGGCCGAGAGAAAAATTGGAAAAACAAACAGTTGTAATAGACAATTCAAAAACCAAGAAAACTGCATTTTATTTTTCAAAGAAGAGAGTGATTTCCCTCAAGCATAAAGAAAAATTATGGTTCAATACTCAATATGAAAGGATATCCTTCCATCCAGCAGGCTCCCTCCTAGAGGAAGACCCACATCATGTAGCTGTAGGTTCCTGTCTCTTATGTGTGGACCAGAGCGAGAAACAGCATAATTTATACCACTAGAGGGATCCAACTTAACCCACAATTTCAGTAAGAATAGAATAAGGAATCAAAATAATCAGATAATTGGCAACCCAGCTAACTACATCATACTAACACCATAGTTTAACAATCCAATTTCTTCTTCCTGATATGCATACAATAAAGAGTACTTGATAATGAGAACTAGAAAGCAAAGTTCTGCAAGTCATACATATGAAAAGCCATATCAGACTGTAAAATTTCAATAGTTTGTGATTTAAATCAGCTGTGAACTAAATTGGAAACTTTTCAATAAAACAACATAATGATGTAAACTTGAAAGAAATCAACACTGAATGGCCAAAAAAATAACTTCAGCTTATTTATCCATGTGAAAATACCTGGGTGACGCCAAAACTTTTCATTGGTCACCTCCCGTATAAGTCGTTCAACTGATGAATCTTGATAAGTACTAACAGAATTCTGCTTCTTGGCAGGAAGATGCTTCTTATTTATCTGCTTGTGGTCAGAAGAACTTTGATTAGATATAGCTGGTTTCCTATTGGATACCTGCATGTTCCTCTGCAACCTTGAATCTGTAGGTGTCTTCCAAGAACCCTGTCTAGGAATTGGTGGTAAGGGTGCCTCTGCAAGGATATCTCCATCATTATTTGGCCTGTTCGGCCGAGCTAGCAATCCAGAACTCATATCACCATTACTGTCCAATTTTGGTTCACCAGAATCCGAGGAAATGCCTACTCCTTCATGACTTGAAGCATCACCTTGTTTCTGATCTTTATTAACTGTTTGTTTTTCCCCAACACGTTCATTAACTTGAGTTGCATTATGAACTTCCTTCACAGTGCGAGCGGTTGTAGGAGGTAAAAATTGTTGCCTTCTAGGCGTTGAAGTTTTCATAGTGCCAGCCAGCTTCACATCTTCTAGATTAAGAAACATTGTCTGCCTATTTCGTTTCTTCCCAAGCTTGGCTTCTAGATGTTGATCTATTTTCCTCTTTCCAGGGTTATTAGAACATTTTAGAGCATGACTTGCTTCAATGCCCTTGACTTCTCTTTGTTTCAAAAGCAACCCAGTTTCTTCCTGAACACTATCTATGGATGTATCAAGCTTAACATTGCTTTCTGTATTTAGGATGCTGTTGTTTTTTCGATCATTTGGCTCTGGATTTGATGTTGTAGGAACGTGATTAGTACTTTTATCTACAGTACTATCAGAAACTTTGGTGTTGCATGAGTTATTCTCAGAAACATTGCGGGAAGGAGAAAGTAAGCCCTGCTCTTGTGAAGTTTTTAACTGTTTATGCAAAACACTGCCTCCATTTGTATCAGCAGAACCCTCAGCATCAGACCATTCCCCTTCTTCCCTTTCCACGGATTGAGTGCCTCTATAACCTGAAACTAATATGGGTGTTGCAGTCTCAACATTACTTAATGTAGATGATGAGGCAATCTTTGAATTTTGATCTGGAACTTTCTTTTGTTCTTCTCTCATTTCAGGATTAGAACCAAGTTTATTCCGAATAAAAGGCTGAAAACCTGATACGGAAGATGCGTGAGAAAATGCATGGTTGTTTAATATTCTTTGGGGCCCTTCTGATGCTGGAAATAAGTCTGAAGCGTGTGAATTTGAAGATGGTTGAGCCTTCTGAGGCTGGAAGACAATACCATCACTATCTTCATTATCCTCGACAGGGGGTTCATTAAGATCAAATAGTAATCTTCCTCGAGAACCCATGTCATACAAAAATGCATAAAAACTAAATTGTAAACAGACCCTATTGATAATGTTATCTCCAATGAAGAACTTGAAAAGGATTAGTCCAATAAACCTTGACACTCAACTGCAATTCCAGACATGAATAAAATACAACTATTTAGCATCACAAGAAGACGTAATCACCAACACCAACACAATTAAAGATGGAAATGAAAATCTGTGCACAAGATTTAACAGATAAGGACAGATAATAATTAGGCAAAAAAGATCCAAGCACTAAATTATAAATGTTTAATCAACATTCATGGTTCGATGTTGTAGGGATCCTGTGGGTTCAATGTGCACAACAAAATTTGCAGATTGCATATAACTACAAAGCATAATCATCATCAAGATAATTAAATCGCACACGATTCAAAATTCCAAAAAAATGTTCCAAACGACAACCAATAATGTCATCAGACTCACTGCACAAAACACCAAGTAAACATTGGAGCAAACTGAGGTACAGCTATTAACTCAACCAAAATGCATAATTGGTAAAAATAAATAAATAAAAATACACTTCAACTGAAAATCCAATAAATCACTCCAGATCAAGAGAACCACAATTAAACAAAATAGAGCCATTCTTTAATCACAACAACCAAGAATCTTTCCTCTAGGGCAACAAAAAATTAATTAAAACAAAACAAAAACAAATCACGCACATAGCCTCAATCAATTCTCTTCATAACTAATCCAAAATCGCCAAACCAGCCAGAACTAACCAAAAGCACTCAAAGCCCAGAATCCAATCCCTCATTACGATTGCAATCAAGAACAACCTAACTTCGAGATCGAACGAAACAATACAAATCAAATCAAGAACACATACAGATTCAAAACCAAAGCAAGCAACCAATAGTCAAATGCAACAATCAAGCAATTTGAATCTCGTTACTAAAGGCCGACTGATCTTAGAGGCGCCAACGAATTTCTTGGCGGAAAGTAAAAATTGAAAGTTCGTGGTTCGAGAATTTCACCTTTGTGGATGCTCCTCGAATCCTTGAATGCATAAATGAAGAGAGAGAAACAGATTTTAGAGAGAGAGAGGAGATTGGAGGCTCTTTGATTTCAGAGTCAGAGCAAGCAAGAGCGAGGAAGAAAGAGAATGAATGAAAATACGAGGCGAAGCATTCTGTCATGGGGGGGTTTTATAGGAAATTTCGGTCCGGTTTTTTCCCGGTTATTTTTCCTTTTTTTCCTTTTCTATTCTTTATGTTTATTTTGTGTATTGATTTTCCTTTAAACGCTTTTGGAAACCCCAAAAAGTGCACCGTGTATTAAGATAATTACGATTTACTACCCCATTCTGTGCGAATAGACTTTTACGCCCTTGGTTTGTGAGGGATGCGGATCCACATGGAGGGTATAATTGGTAATAGGCTGAAATTTTATATGTTTTTTAAATAAATTCATAGCTTGTTTTTCGGGGTGAATTTTTAACATCAAACTACAAACCATAATATCTTCTTCGCTAAAAAAAAGACTTAGGGCATGTTTGGCGGCGAGAAGATGGGTTGGGTTGGGTTGAGTTGGGATGAGAAGATAAGTGAAATAAGTTTATGTTTGGCGAAATAAAAGAAAAGATAAAATTATGTTTGATATGATGGAAAGATAATGATTGAAATTTTTATTTAAATATAAAAATGGATATTTAATAGTTTTTTAATAATAAAGTTAGGTTTGATGTGATGGAGAGTGAATTGTTGAAATTTTTATTTAAATAAAAAATAAATATTAAGTAGTTTTTTAATATTTTAATATTTAAATAAAAACGTGGGGCACACGGGTGGGGTTGGGTAAGAGTTGGATGGACTTATGAAAGTCCATGGGGCAAACATGGAATAGAAGTCAAGTCAAGTCAACTCCTTCGTTTGTCCATGGGGCAAACATGCCCTTAATGTGTATGATAGTGTAATCAAAATATTGTTTTTTTAAAAAAAATCGAAATGCTGTAAGTCTGAATGGTTCCGAATTAGAATATTATTAATAAAAAATACATAATATATTTGACCTCTCTTATTCATCACGAAATCAAAACTAATTTATTTGTAGCCTGAAATAAAATGAGTTATATTAGTGATTTGAGTTATATCGTGATAGAATTAATCAATCATAGACTTATTTTGTCAGTAAAAATCAATGTGTTAATCCATTTTTGTTGTTTTTAATCATCTATTTATTTAAGAAAATAGAATTATGGCATCTATTTTTATTGTTTTAATTTTTTTTTTTTTTTTTATGTTATATAGTTGAGATCTTCTGTATGAACCATGATAGTAGTACTAATAGTGATGACTTTTGATTGAATATTTTACATGTTGAATATTTATATCATTTCATCAACTTAATATAATAATGATTAGAGATTGTATTTTGTTTATGTATAAAGTATGACTAATTTGATTAAAAAAATGTATATATTTATAACCTATTGATGAAGCCGATGACCCAACCCAACCCGAAAATAAAGGGTTGAGTTGGGTGTCTCTTTAATTGGGTTGGATTGGGTTGGAAAAATGACCAACCTGAATTTTAGGTTGGGTTGAACTTCAACTTAACTCAACACAACTCATGTTCACTCCTAGATATTAAAATTTAATGAGATATTTAAGTGCATCTTATGATTTTTTTTTTTTCTTTTTTTTAGTAAAGTTGAGAGGTGGACCACAAACCTTACCAAAAATATCAACTACTCTCAAATAAATGGAAACCAAGAATTGAACTTGATGTTAAATATGAATTTTAGTTGTAATAAAAAGGGAAATTTGCCTTAAAGTATGATTTTGTAGTAATTAATCTCCTATAAAAAAATTAAATTTGATTAATATATATCTCCCTCAAAATTTGATAAAATCTAAAAGTGTAGAATGATTCGAGTTTGGTCTGGTTAAATGATTTTTTTGAACCAACCTAAAATTTTAGTTAGCCAATCTTCCAATTTGTCCAATCTTATGTATCAGAGTTGAGTTGGATTGTTACTTCTCTTTCGGCTATATAAAAATTCAATTCATACTCCAAAAATATGTAAACACATAATTAAAAAATAAAAAAGGTATATAATACTACACCTTGAATCAATGTTACTTATTTTACTATTCATACTAGATTTAATTGAACAAGACAAAAACTTATCAACCCTAGAACTGATCCAACCCAACGAAATTTATAAAATTTTCACATTGACTTTTATGATTTGGGTTGAGTATACACCCCTACAATTAACCCGTTATGTTATATTTCAAAGATTTTTTTATTATTATTATTATTATTATTTTTTTTTTTTTATAGGAATGAAGGATTTTTACTTGTGTGATAAGAGTAGATTTATCATAGATATTATTTTACTATTATTAATAAATAATCTGTTTTACTTTGCTCCATTGTCACTTCAAAAACTACACAAAGAGAAAAGAAACTCTATCATTACATTTAAGCATGATTTCCGTTTCGATAACTGGAGTTCTGTCAATGAATGACTCCTCATTAAGTGGGGGATAATTTCAATTCTTCTATTTTAGACATAAACTTCATGGCTTTATTTTTTGGCATCTCTCAAAAAGTCTCATACTAATGGAGATATTACCTTTCACCGAAGCAACCATTTCAGAAAAATTGCCATATGAGTTCACATATGTTTCATCACGAGCACATTCAAAAACACTCCCAATAAAATTATTTGTCTTTTCTTATAAATCCAAGATCTAACTCTTATTTAACTAATGTGGAATTGTACAACACTTTTTTGTATCCCCAACAAATGTCCAAAAAAGTTATAAGGTTGATTTCGAAAAACCCCAAAGATTACTTTATTTTAGATTTATGATAGACAAAGGAGAAAGAAGAGAAAAAGAGATCAATGGAGGTTGATTAAAAATATGAGAAAGGACTTTTTTTGGAAAGACAATTTTATTCTTCTTCATATTAGTCAAATTTAAGTTAAGGGATTAAATTGCAACATATATCAAACATAAAGAGATATAATAGATCCAATTAAAAATTTAAGAATGTAATTGTTACAAATCACATACTTTATAAATAATGTAATTTTTCCTAAATGTAATAATGCTAGATATGATCTTGAAAAGAAAAATAAAAACAATGCTAGATATGTTTTTTTTTTTTCTTAAACGTAATAATACTTTCTTGTTTTTGGATACAACCATGATCGAAAGTTTGAGAATTTATGAATTTTATTAATGACTTGTACAACATTCTTGGCAACTTTGGCAACTTGGACCATGCTAAAAATGTTAAAAGTGATTATACATGCAAATAACTAGGGTTAAGCACAGTAAGAAAGTATAATCCCAGTAATAACATATTTTTTTTTAAAAAAAGTAATAACATATTGAATTTAGGGCAATACTTCCTGCAGGAAGTTCTGCAGGGTGCCCCTACAGAACGTTTTTTTTTTTCCTCGGTCTGCCACTTCAATTTTTTTTGTAAAAAAGAATTCAATAAAATCATTTAACTAAAAATTCTATTATTATTATTTTTTAAAAAATTCATTTTCATTATCTTCTTTCTTTATTTCTTATAAATTTGATGGTGCCTTCCATTTTTCCAATCTTCAATTTTTATAAGCTTAGTTTTTATTTCCTTTCATTTTATTTCTTTTAATGTAGAAAATTAATATAAATTTATAATATTTTTTAAAAAATAAATCGTGCAATAAGAAGATGAATGTTTATATCCATAAAAAAACAAATAAATTATTTTATTGATGAAGGAAGAAGAGTCATAAATTATGATTAGTAGAAAAATTATTTTTGTTAATGTATCTTAAAATTTCATTAAATATTTTATTATCATTATAAAGTTATATATAAAATTATGTAATTAGATGATTACATAATATTTTCCTCCTCGAAAAACAATTTAAAAAATATAAAAGAAAAGGAAAAAAAATTAATTTTATAAGAATTTGAGATTAGAAAAATGAAAATCAACACTAAATTTACAAAAGATAGAGAAAGATGGTGATGAAAATGAATTTTGAAAAAAAAATGACAGATTTTTTTTAGTGAAATAATTTTATTGGAAGAAATGAAAAAAAAATTGAAAAGAAAAATTGAAGTGACAACCAAAAAAAGAAAGTATTAAAAAATGAAAAGGCCACGTGGCACTCTCTGAGAGCTCCACATGGCGTTCTATATGGGCACCCTGCAGAAGTATTGCCCTTGAATTTATGGCATCGGACAGTAACGAAAAAAAAATGTATAAATAATTGGCAGCCAGAAATTGACAAGAAAAACATTTAATAATACAACTAACATCTAACCTCTCATTTAATTAATTAAGATAGCAATTAAAAAAAATTAATACTTACTTACTCCCAACCCCTAATTCCAGCCAAAATTCAATCAATTCATGCCTGCAACAACCAACGTCTAAAGGATATTTTGGTAAATTGAAAAATTTTGATTCGGTTTAATAATCATTTTATTATTATTATTTTTTTTTAATTTAAGTTTACAAATATTTTTTTATCTTAGTTTTGTTTTTGTTATATCGGTACATGCATGTCACTTATGTTTGTTAAAAATCAAACTAAAATTTATAAATAAAAAGTATCTTCCAAAAAATTATTTTAATTTTTAAATTTAGTTAGTATTTGCAAACTTTCCTAAGAAAATATGAACAATACTAGTAACTTTGGATGAAAATATTTTATTTCAAATAAAAAGAAATTATCAAAAGAAGTTTACATAATTCATTTTTCTTAAGTATAAATGGAGAAACTGAGCCAACAAGAGGTTGTTCAGTAGTTAGTGTACCTAATGATTAGAAGGTCATGCGTTCGAATTCCCTACTTCCAATTATTGTAATTTAAAAAAAAAAAAAAAAAAAAAAGGAATCATATTAAGGCACTAACTAGTTTTTTAAAATTTTAAAATTAGACGGACAGAATAGTACAAAAATCACAAATTAAAAAAAAAAAACCAACTTTAAGCTGAGATGGATACCTACTAATCATATGTTCGATTCATGAAATTCATATTTGACTCTCAATTATTTGATTTGTTCTTTCCAAAATTATAATTTCGCATTATCATATTTCATTTGGGAGCGATGCCTATTTTGTGTTCTCTCCGGTTCCGATCTGACCATAAACTTTACGAACACACCTATGTCCAATCCTCCATTTAAATTCATATCCATATGTTTTCTTACTCAAATTCCCTTTTGTAGTTGAGATGTTGAGGAAAAAAAAAATCACGACACATTAGTTTGAGTTTGTTAGGAATTTTTAGATTTAAACCACTTTCCACCATTTCCCCTCCTTTGACCCAATGAAGCTTACATGGTTTTAGGTCGAGAAATCGAAGCTTTCCTGTCCATGTCTCTAGGTTCAAACTTAAGCGAAAACAATCAATTGTATTAAATAAGATAGTATGAGATTTCATCGTGGCTCAATTAGTTAAAGAAGATTTAGAAATTAATTTTTTATGTGTTTCCTTTCTCATGACATTAGTCGGAAAAAAAATAAAAATAAAAAACAGACTCTAAGAAAATATGTCTTGAAAGTCCTTGATCTCAACTTACAAGGTTGTTCTTAGACATCCCACTTTCATTTTTATTGGACAGAATATTTGTGATCAACTTACAAGCATATATGTCAATAAAAATTAAGAGAACCCTCAATAGAGAGGAAGAAACTACGAGGTTTCGAAGGTGGTCGTGATCCGACCGACGCCGACGACATAGAGGCGTGGTGAAGTTTGTCTTCGGTGAGAGTGATATGTGGATCGAGTAGTTGGTTGCATGACGATAGAGAAGCAAATGAGTGTGTGTGTGTGTTTGCCAGACAGGTACTACTACTAGTGACCATGATTGGGGAAGGACAAAATCAAACCAACAAATCACCAATGGTTTCAGTAGTCTAATTTGATTTTGTAAAGCTCATTTAAAATTAAAAATTTATGGTGAAAATCTATATCATTGGATAATAGGTGATAAACGATTTTTCTTAATGCCGCTCACGTCAAAAGTACCTCTCTCATTTGTACTTGTTTCCAAAATCTAGAGTTACAAAGTGTATCAAGTTTTTTATTAGCGTACTCTGAAATCCAGGGACACCAACCATCATAATTAAAATAAGGTGGGATGTTCAAGAGATGGACGACTCTTCGACATCTCTTATTTTCAAGAAAGTTGTTCACTTCCAAAACTTTTATGGTTTCTTTCAATTTTCTTCTTGTTATTTTTAAATGTTTTTGGTTTGTTGTTTGTTTTCTTATGTGAGTTGATCTTAGATTGGAAGTCACCGATGTATTCAGAGGAATTGGTGGATAAAAGATATTCTTACAAAAGTGCTTACAAGCTTTTCTCATGGAAATGTCTAGTATTTCCATGAGATTGACTATTGTTCCAGCTACCTTGATGGGATCATATATTTCGGTGAAACTTATAATGACCGGATTATCTCATAAGCTCTTTCAAAATTCAACAATAAAAATGTTGAACTTAGCTTTTAGATTATTTTTCTTGAAATTTTGTTACAATGTTTCTTTCTTTTGGCTTTTCTTTTTCTGTTCTCATGTGTTTGTTGATTTATTTAATGAAAGTTTGTTTGACATTAAAAAAAAAAAAAAAAAAAAAAAAAAAAAAAAAAAAAAAAAAAATCGAGAGTTGGATCAGTAATATCCAAAATCTTGGTAGTTTTTATTGGTCAATTATTATCATGGTTCCAAAGAAGAAAAAAAACAATTATTATTCACGAGTCCCTCTAGATTTTTTTTTTTTTTTTTAACATTTTTCTTTGGGGGAAAGTTCCTCTTGGATATTTGAGCTACAATGATGCTCTCACGGTGCTTCCATTGGTTAATTCAAGCTTTAATTATATTCATATGTATTTTTCGTTGATATTTTGTCAGATTTTTTGGCGAATTTATAAATACTTCGATTATTTTTATCAGATAGATATGTCAAAAAAAGTTAGTAAAAAATTAATTGAAACCAATTATCTTTTCTTGAAGAGTATCTTACTTAGTTAGATCCTGTTTAATAGTCATTTGATTTTTGAAATTTAAGCCTATAATAATTATCTTTATTATATATTTTTTTTTACTTGGATAACTACCTCTCACTTGTATCCGTAGAAACCAAACCAAAATCTGAAGAAAAAAAAAAATAGCTTTCAAAAATTTGTTTTTGTTTTTATAAGTTAATTAGTATCCACCTACTTTCTTAAATTTCAAAAACCAAATAATTATCGGCAGACCTTAATTTTTTTTGAATCAATTCAATGTCCATAAGTTTCATTAAAAAACAAAAAAAAAACATTTCATATTAAATAAATAAATGACACATAAAAACCAAATGGTTGAAATTACAAGATTGCCCCAAACGTAAAGCTACTTTTCTTCTTTCTCTATTTATGATAGTTCAACATGTGCAAAATCACCTAACAAGATGTATGTTATATTTAATAGTGATATTGAAATGGTTAAAATCTTGTTTTTTAGTACAAATTAGAGAAAGTGGATTAACAAATCCAATATAAAGAATGTAATTGTTCTCGAATATTATGAGAGTTAAATATCGATTTTCAGGCTCAAACTTGTGATTATGGAGTTGAAATAGATTAACACCAAATAAGATAACTAATTACGTCATCGACTCTCGGTTGGTTAAAATCTTATTAAAAACTAATAAGAATAGAGTTCTAACAACATTTTATACAACCGAGTAATTATGAGATTAGAGGTTTGAATCCTACCTTCCAAATATTATTGTACAAAAAAAATTGTTAAAAATAAGTTCAAATCACTTTGGCCGTAAACAAAATCAAATCAATTCGAAATCAACTTAATATTTGATTTTTACACCTTTTAACGTAATTTTAATAGCATAAAAGTTAATCCTTAATAACTAGAAATATGTTTTAGAACCAAATGCGTCAGTCGCGCAATGGTTTCATTATTTGGTTCTAAATCAATTTAACCACCAGCGTCACGAGTTTGATAATTGAATCGGTATTTGTAATCCCGAAATTTTTTAAGTTGGAGATATGTAATAGAGCAAGCTAACTCAATCCATACAATTCAAGTTTACACCTTTACAAACAAAGTTATTTTTATCAAATAAGTCGGTGGTGCAATTGGTTATGTGATTGGGTGTTAATCTATTTTTATTCTACAATCACCCGATTTAAAATCGATATTTATTTTTTTCCTCTCTCCAATTTTTAGGGGAAAAACAAAGTTATTTTAAGGTCCAGTAGAGCATAAGTTTTGGGCCTCCCCTCAATATAAATGGGTCATGGGCCTAGACTTATGGGCTTTTGGTACTTACTACATTCTTGCAACATGGCTTTTACTTTGCGATCACAACCGACGACTAAAACAACACATTGAGATTTTGTTGTATCCATTATTATTATTATTATTTTTTAATTCAACGTAACGTCATAGTTACTTGATCATACAAAATGTCATTAGAATTCTGATACTTTTCCTATCATCGTTACATTAGGATCCGCTTTTCATAACATCCATGTGTCCTATTTTCACAGATATATAAGTCTTTGTAAGCAGATGAAAATAGTTTGATTTAGCTTATATAATTGGCTGGATATTGTGATGGAAAAGGAAAGGAAAAAATGAAAATAAATAAATAAACAATAAATAAAGTAGAAAATTGAGAGAATATTGGCATGGCCCCTTTACTGAATAGAATTGGAACATTCGATAGGGAAAAACAAATTTAAAAGGTTTTATCATGTGGTTGCAAAAGGCAAGAAAGCAAAAAGGAAGGTAAAGTTTTTTTCTTTTTTCTTTTTGAAATTAGGGAGGAAGACACAAAATAAATACTGTTTTTCAGACACTACATAGAGGGTACATTATGGGAGTCAAGTATTGATTTTCAGAATTAAACCTATGACCCGTGATTTTGAATTGGATTACAAATATGAATTAGTTCAACCAATTTGTAAATATAAGAAGTATGAGATGAGTTTAATTGACTATGCATCAATTGACTTCACTTCTAGATACTGATCGCAAATATGATTAATTCAATTGATAAACTTCCATAAATATCTTCAATTGACTTCAATTAGTGTAAAAAATTGACACTACTTGCAAATATAATATTAGTTTGATCAATCGAACACCAATTAACTTTAATTTATATCATTAATTTTTTTTAATCAGTATTATTGATGGTCTTCTATTAGTGTCATTAATTGCCTTTATTTAGTGTCACAGATTGACTTCAATCAGTATGATTGATTGAAATATTTAAATCTAGCGGCGTTTTTGCAATTGAACACAAATTAGCTTTAATTAGTGTCATTGATTGGTTTCAACCATCGATTGTCTTCTATTAATGTCATCAATTGTCTTCAATCAATGTTATCAATTGTCTTCGATCAATATTATCGATTGCCTTCAATTAATGTGATTGATTGAAATATTTAAATATGTGGACATTTTTTTTGTTAATATCTAAATGATTAATATATCTCTAGATTCATTCTATAATTTTATATTTGAAATTTGAAATTTGAATGGAAATGAAAAATAAATAAAATAAAATGTTTTGTTGACGGAAGAAATTTGGTCATTTTTTGTAATTTCACCATAATCATTTTTTTTTTTGTCATTCATGAATAATTGTGTAAATTTTGACATTTGTATAACTATTTTAATTTTTTTTTATTAATCTTTAACATTTAAATGATTAATTTATCTCTAATTCATTCTATAATTTTATATTTTGTATTTGGAAATGAAAAATAAATAAAATAAAATATTTTGTTGCCTGACAAAATTTAGTCATTAAAATTTTTTACGTCATTACTCTTGAACTAATAACAAAACTAAGTTGTTTAAAAAAAAATATAAGAAAACTAAGTTTAATCGGGTCAATTATAAATTGACATTTTTCTTGAATCAAAATTAGTTATTTGGAAGTTAGTTAAGTCAAACTAAAAGGGGACGCCCAACCCGGCAAGTCTAAATCCAACTAGCTACGCTATAAATGATCAGGTTCATCAAAGTTCAAATTCACGATTTATAAGAATTTCATAATGTTAGGAAGACGTAACAAAACGACTTCGTTTAAGTCTGGTTTTTCCCTTCCTCCATACGGCGTCGTTCTGCTCTTTCATTTTCCCTTTTGTACTTTAATACGTGTCGCCCATTGAGTGGCTCTTACTGTATTTGTCGTGTAGCTAAACGGCTCTATTTATTGAGCCTCTTTTCCCTAATACAAATCACACAGAAATATTCTGCAAATTCTCATTTCCTCTCTGCTCTCTGAAATCTCTGTGAAACAAACTTGGTATCAGAGCGCCAGGTTGCGCCATGGCAGAGAGCTCAGCTACCTCAGTCAACGTCGTGCAAGCTTCTTCCCAAAATATTTCACCATCTTCGAATATTGCTGTTTCCTCCTTTGGTCATCCCCTAAGCACTGTTTTACCAGTGAAGCTGGACGAGAAGAACTATCTCCTATGGAGAGGAATGGTTCTCCCCATTCTAAGGGGCCAAAAGGTTGAGGGTTTCGTGTTGGGAACCAAAGCTCAACCGGATAAGGAGGTCGAAGTGGCTGATGAGGAAGGAAAGCGATCAGAGATCAACCCAGCATATGTAGACTGGTGTTCTCTAGATCAAGCCCTTTGTGGCTGGCTGTTTGGGTCAATGACCCCAGTTATTGCAGCCGAGGTAGTGTGTTTCAACACCTCTAGAGAGGTCTGGGTTGCACTCGAAAAGATCTATGGTGCATCCAGCAAAGCTCGTGTTAATCAACTGAGAGGAATCTTGCAGAGCACAAAGAAGGGGGCTATGAAAATGTCTGAATACCTCGGAACGCTGAGACAAGCGTGTGAGAACCTTCAACTTGCTGGAAATTTGGTGTCTATTGACGATCAGGTATCATATGCTCTTGCTGGTTTAGATTCTGAATACATACCTGTTGTTTGCACAATAGAAGGGAAGGAGATAAACTCATGGCTGGAACTGAGTTCTATTCTGATCCAGTTTGAGGGTACTATCTCTCGTTTTTCTCCTAGCCCTGTTGAATCTGGTGATATTTCAGCCAACTATGTTCACAAACAAGGGAGAAACTATAATCGCAGCAACTACAGTGGAGGCCAGTCCTCTAATGGATCCTATGGAACAAATCAACAACAAGGAAATCAACCTATGTCCTCTGGTCGTAATCAAAATGGTGGAAATGGCAGAGGGCGTGGTAGAGGTAGGGGAGGTGGCCAACGCAGCAAGGCTTACTGTCACTTGTGCTCAAAATCAGGTCACTACACTAACAATTGCTGGCTAAGGTTTGATGAAACCTTTAACAATCCAAACGGAAATGGTGCAAACAGCAACAATAGTGGCAGTGGAGGTAACAACAATAACACCTCAGCCTATTTGGCAACTCCTGAAGTCCTCAATGATCACAGATGGTTAGCAGACAGTGGAGCTACAAACCATATAACATCTGAGCTTGGAAATCTTTCCTTGAAGAATGAATACACTGGTAAGAAGAGTTTAACTATAGCCAATGGTTCTAAATTACCCATTTCCAATATAGGGAGCAGCACTATAAAGTCTGATATATTGCCTGGTACGAATGTTTTGTTAAATGACCTACTACATGTACCATTGATCAAAAGAAACCTTGTGAGTATTGCTAAACTAACAGCTGATAATAATGTTTATGTTGAGTTTCACCCATTCTCTTGTCTTGTGAAGGACAAAGCTACAGGGAAGGTGATGCTGCAGGGGGTTCTTAGAGATGGATTATATGAGCTTGAGCTTCCAAAACCTTCAAATGGGTCTCTCTTCAATCCAAATAATAGTGTCAAGTCGAGTTCTGCTTTTGTTTCCAGTGTCGAGTCCCTAGAATCCAAATCTGCTGTTAAAACGAAATCTGATAGTTGTTTTTCTCCTTCTGCGTTTGTGTCCACGTCCAGTCGAGTGTCCAAAGATATTTGGCACCAAAGGTTAGGTCATGCGTCTGAAGTTGTTATGTCTAAGGTTCTCAACTCTTGTAACATTTCAACTTCAAATAATAAGAAATCGTTTTGTGACTCATGTCAGTATGGAAAATCTCATAAACTCCCATTTTCAAGCTCTCTTTCTCAATCAACTAGACCTCTTGAGCTAATTCATTGTGATCTTTGGGGACCTGCACCCATGTTATCCACCACTGGCTATAAATACTATCTCAGTCTTGTTGATGATCATACTAGACTTACCTACATTTATCCCTTAAAAGCAAAAAGTGACACGTTTAAATGCTTTCTTCAATACAAAGCTCTTGTTGAAAATAAATTTAACTCCTCCATCAAAACCATTCAAAGTGATTGGGGAGGGGAGTTTCGAGTGTTTTCTTCGTTTCTTAAAGATAAGGGGATTTCTTTTCGACATCCTTGTCCTCATACCAGTGAGCAAAACGGGATTGTTGAAAGAAAGCACCGACATATTGTCGAAATGGGCCTTACACTCCTTGCTCAGGCTTCTATGCCTCTTAGTCATTGGTGGGATGCTTTCTCGTCTGCTGTTTATATCATCAATCGTCTTCCGACGCCTGTCCTCAATAATCTATCTCCTTGGGAAAAGGCATTTGGCCAACAACCAGATTATTTCTTTTTTCGGACCTTCGGATGTGCTTGTTTTCCTTGTCTCCGTCCCTATCATACTCACAAATTCCAATATCACAGCACCAAATGTGTGTTTCTTGGATATAGTCCAGCTCATAAAGGATACACGTGTCTTAGCTCCACTGGTCGCATTTACATCTCTCGTCATGTTATCTTCAATGAATCCGAATTTCCTTTCAAAAATGGATTTATGTCCAATGATTCTCCTCTTATTCATGACACCATTATCTCATGGCTTTCTTTTCCAAACACATCCAGTTCTGATCATTCATCTAACACAATCGTGCAAAGTCATGCTCCTAATCCCTCCAGCGAGTCTTTGTCTCAAGCTCCTCAATCCCCATCTCCTCGCACCCCTGCACCATCACCATCGCCATGTACGGGTCCCTCGCCCGTGTCAGCTCCTTCACCTTTGCCATCATGCAGTCCTTCAGTTTCTGCAGACACAGGTTCTGTTTCTGGTGTCCCAGAATCAAACAATGCACCATCTGTGCACCTTATGCAAACAAGGGCAAAAAGTGGCATATTTAAGCCAAGGGTGTTATCTTCATTTACTGTTGAATGTTCTGATATTGAACCTCTGCCCATATGTGAACCTACTAATGTTAAGCAGGCATTATTATCTTCTCACTGGACTGCTGCTATGCGTGATGAACTTGCTGCCTTGCATAAAAATGGAACATGGACTCTTGTCCCATCTCCACCACAGACAAATATTGTTGGTAGCCGTTGGGTGTTTAAACTTAAATGTCTCCCGGATGGATCCATTGAGAGATGCAAAGCTCGTCTTGTTGCCAAAGGATTCCACCAAATTCCTGGTGTCGACTTCCATGAAACCTTCAGCCCGATTGTCAAGGCACCAACTATACGCATCATTTTAACCATTGCTGTATCAAATAACTGGCCAATCCGACAGCTAGATGTTAATAATGCGTTTTTAAACGGACATTTGACTGAACAGGTCTTTATGCAACAACCAGATGGATTTGTTGATCCTAACTTCCCTGATCATGTGTGCCGGTTACACAAAGCCATCTATGGTCTTCGTCAAGCTCCGAGAGCCTGGTATGACAGCCTGCGATCTACCCTACTCCAATGGAAGTTTGTTAATTCTCGGGCGGATAATTCGTTGTTCTACTTTCACAACAAAACAACGATCATCCTGATACTTATATACGTTGATGATATTTTGGTTACCGGCAACTCACCTGGTCTTATCACATCCTTCATTGCCAAACTCAGTTCTACGTTTGCTTTGAAAGACATGGGATCTCTAAGCTACTATCTGGGTGTTGAAGTGATCCGCCACGAGAACGGAATGCATCTTGTTCAGTCCAAATATGTTTCTGATTTGCTTCATCGTGTTGGGATGACCAACCTAAAACTGTGCCCCACACCTGCTGTTGCTGGGAAGAAGTTCTCCCTGTATGATGGGGAACCTATGAGCAACCCAACACTCTATCGCAGTGTCCTTGGTGCTCTTCAGTACCTCACACACACAAGGCCTGACATATCCTATATTGTCAACACTCTTAGTCAATTTATGCAGTCTCCGACAATTATCCATTGGAATGGTGTTAAACGTATTCTGCGCTATTTAAAAGGAACACCGAATTATGGTATTTTCATTGCCCGTTCTTCGAATTTATCCTTGGTGGCCTACTCTGATGCTGATTGGGCGTGTAATTTGGATGATCGTCGATCCATAGCAGCTCATTGTTTGTTTCTTGGTGACTCTCTTATTACCTGGTCATCAAAAAAGCAGAGTGTTGTCTCTCGATCAAGTGCCGAGTCCGAATATCGCTCTCTTGCTCAAGCTGTTGCAGAGGTGTCGTGGGTTCAGGCCTTATTACGGGAAATTCAGCTGCCAATAGAGCGACCACCTATAATCTGGTGCGACAACATCAGTGCAATTTCTCTCGCCGCTAATCCTGTCTTTCACTCTCGCAGCAAACACGTCGAACTCGATGTTCACTTCGTTCGTGATAAAGTGCTTGCTAAGGCGGTCGATGTTCGATATGTTCCTACCACAGAACAACTTGCCGATGGGTTAACCAAAGCTCTCTCTGAAAGGAGCTTTATCCCTATGCGTGACAAACTCCGCGTCATCTCTTCACCGCATCGTTTGAGGGGGGATGTTAGGAAGACGTAACAAAACGACTTCGTTTAAGTCTGGTTTTTCCCTTCCTCCATACGGCGTCGTTCTGCTCTTTCATTTTCCCTTTTGTACTTTAATACGTGTCGCCCATTGAGTGGCTCTTACTGTATTTGTCGTGTAGCTAAACGGCTCTATTTATTGAGCCTCTTTTCCCTAATACAAATCACACAGAAATATTCTGCAAATTCTCATTTCCTCTCTGCTCTCTGAAATCTCTGTGAAACAAACTCATAAATAAAGAAGCTCTTTTAAATGTCATGTATGCAAAAATTCAATTGCTAAAGTTAAAAATTCTTCAAATTTATAATTTCTTTTTTTTTTTTTGAAAAGCAAATTTATAACACTTAAATTATAGAGATTAAACTTTTTTTTTGTTTTGTTTAATTCAATCCTATTAAGATTCAAAATTTTCACATCTTCAATAGAACTATACTTTTATTTTTAGTATATATTAATAGGGAAATTGGAGTTGATAACCATTTTTTAAAAAGAATTTATAAATAGTCAAATCCTAACATATTTGCAATTATACTTTTATTTTTTGAGTTTATTTTGTTAGTTACTATTTTACCCTTCTTCTAATTATATTTTTATTATTTGATTATTTCCAAATCTTCTTTGACACACTTTCTTCTTCTCGGAGGTTTGCCATTTCTTCTTCTTTCTTTTTCTTTTCTTCCGTAGATTTGTGATTTCTTCTTTTTCTTTCTTTTTGCTTTTTTTTTTTTGAGATTTCGAATTCTATATTCTTTTTTATGACAGTGATTTGGGTGGTTTTCCAGCCACTCCATCTTCTTCTTCATTTCATTCGACTTCTGCGTTGATTTTGATAGTTTTCAGTAGATTTGTTCTTTTTCTTTTGATTTTGTTAATTTTTTGTTATGATGGTTTCAATTTATTTTTGTGGTTTTTTCTATTTCGACAGCTTGGTTTAGATTTTATTAATTCCATGGTTTAGATTTCATCAATTTCCATTTGGTTATTTTGATTTCAAAACCTATGTTTTCAAAATTTGAGGTTTTCTGACAACTTGATTTTCTCTGACACCCTACATATATATGAAAGTTGTAAACATAGTATTAATAAATTTGAAAGTTGTAAATACAGTATTAATAAATATGAAAATTGATGAATTCTCACATCACAGGCGAAATGGAAAGCAGGTGACTCTCTTTTCTCTTTTACTACTCTACCCCGCCCAACATGGTCCATCATCCATTCCAGACCATCTCTCTTAGCCCCATTTTGGTCAATTCCTACCTCCTCAACTCGTCCCTCTCTTTTCACGCGTCATACAGAGCGTGGCTTCCAAACCACCCTCACAAAGGCGGCAGTGAGATAGACGTGCGCGTGGGGAAGTCCTGAAGAGTAAAACCCATCAGCCGCCGGAATCCAAGAGCTTGTCCAACGCACACCTTCCATCACCACGTCGCCTGTTGCTCGGTTAAAGACGTGTTTGAGGTGATGAGTTTAATTTAGGGAAAAGTGCAAGAGTAGGCTAATTTTGAAAAGTAATTGCAAATCTGTCCAAATTTAGATTAATTAGCAAATCT
>JBBMEF010010541.1:0-22135 GCA_037832685.1 Sicyos baderoa | reverse complement strand
ACAAAAAAACCAGTTTTTGCTCTTAGCTTTAACTGAAGAGAGAAAAGAAAAGGAAAAAAAAAAAAAAAAAAAAAAAATAAAAAAAGAAAGAAAGAAAAGAGATTAGAGAGAGAAGAAAAAACCAAATTGGGGTTTTTGTAAAGTTTGGAAGGAACTGATCTGTCAGCTGGCTTGTTTTCTTTTGTTTGAACACCTTGACTACAAAAGTAAAAGGCAAAACACAAAACACAAAACACAAAACTCAAAACTCAAAACTCAAAACTCAAAACTGTGCCTTCTTTCACAGCTGTTAATCTCTTAGGCCCAATAACTAAGGCCCCGTTTGATAATCATTTGATTTTTTGTTTTTTGTTTTTCAAATTTAAGCCTATTTTGTCTCAAATTTCATACAATTTGTTTCATCATTTCTACTATGTATACATCTTTCTTAAAGAAAGTAGGGGAAGACCAACCCACTTTTAAAAACAAAAAAAACTAGATTCTTAAAACTTGTTTTTGTTTTTAAAAGTTGGTTAGTATTCTCCTACTTTCTTAAATAAAGATGGATAGATGGTAGGAAAGATGGAGAACATTGTAGAAAATTTGAAAGAAAATAGGCTTAAATTTGAAAAATAAAAAACAAGAAACCAAATGGTTATCAAACGGGGCCTAAAGTTTTTAGAGTATTAATTAATTTCACCCCAACCAATAACCATATACTTAATTTGGTTTTGTTTTAGCCCTAAACCCAACTCCATTTTCACACACACTACTCATAAAGGGGGTGCAACACTAACCCTAGAACTTCTCATACTCACTCAATTTAGTATTACTTTTGTTCAACCATTTTTACATATATTCTTTTCACTCATGAATACTATATGTAACATTACATAAAACCAATATCAATATAGTTTAACGAGTTAGGATATATACACATCTTTGAAGAAATATTATCATAATTTAATTATTGAAGGCATTACCTTATTTGCTCCTTCATTTTTTTAAGGATCAAAATCAATTTGAATATAGTTGAATTGCATAAACATTTTTGTGGTTAAGATTAATGTATACCTTTTATATTAGTCGATTTGTTACTTTAAGGCTTTCAAGGGTAGAAAAGATGTATTTATAATTTATCAAAACTATGGTGTGATTTGAAGACGAAACAACCGACTACCAAATTGAAGTGATAAGCCCTTTACGTGGCAAAATCTTGGAGTACAAACTCAATTCTAAAAAAAAATAAGAATATATATATATATATGGAAATTTATCGTGTATACCAACTTTAGGACCCTCTATTAGAATTATAGCACATTTTTATCAAAAATTCGTTTATACCAAAATTTTGAGTGATTGAACTCAATCGAACTCAATCAATAACTAGTAATTGAACTCAATCAGTTTGTTAAGGGATTGAGCTCAACTGATTGAGTTCAATCAATAACTAGTGATTGAACTCAATCACTCGACTACTTTTAGTTTTTTGGTATATGTGCAATTATTTTCACTTTTGTGCTATAAATATAATTTTTTAACTAATTTTTGTTATACATGAAAAATCCCTTATATATCAACCACACCTCTTTTCAATTATTTATTTATTCATTTTTATATCATATACTTTTTATACAATTTTTGCATGATTGTTTCACTTTGAAGCCTAAATTGCATGTGAAAATGCTTAGAGAGATCAGAGAAACTCACATGGGTATTGAGCTGCTACACATTATGCTTTTAGCCATGAATGTTGCAAAGAGAGAGAGAGAGATTAGAAGAAGGTTGCTTGATATGCAAGGCAAATATGAACAGCATCTTGATGGACCACCACATCCCCTTTTTAGTTACATATTTAAATAATCATATAAATATAATTTCCATCCCATTAAAAAAATAAAAAATAAATCTCATTTTGTTCAATGTACCTTCAAGCTTATTCTATCTTAGCCTCCGTGATTGGAATTGAGCAACCCATGCAGTAGCCAGGTTGGCTGTTGAGAATTTCTCTTTCAAAACTTAGGTATATAACATTAATAAGTGTCGATAATCATCTCTATTGGTATGAGATTTTTGAAGTGAAATAAAAAATAAAGTCATGTTTGTGTATGTCATAAGTGGATAATATCATATCAATGTGTAAATTTGGATAAGGTTGTCATCTTTTCGCTCTTTTTTGTTGATTTTCCTTGTTATATTTATGTTTATTCTTGCAGTAATTAGGGAAAGTTTTTTCTAGTCAGCGATATCAGAACTTTAGGTTTGTAGTTCTTGAATTTCTCACTCTAAGTATGCTATATGTGGTTGCAGGTTTGTTTGAAGAACTTTCACCTGAGAAAAAAATTCTTGAAACAAACTACAATTAAGTGTTGTGAATGATGTTGTTCATTATTTACGGATTTGTTAAGATTGAAGCAAAAATGTCAACTTTTATGAGACTAGTAAAGATTAACGTAGAGAGAAAGGATGATCGTCGACTTATGGCAAACACACGTTTGAGATATGTTGATATAATCTCGATTACACAAGAATTTGAAGAAAAGATTTAAGAGGTGACACTTCTAAAATAAAAAGTTTAAGCGGTGATGATGATCCAATAAAATCTAAAGAAGAAAGATTGCTGGAAATGCGAACAAACTAATCACACAATAAAAAAAAAAAATTCTAATAGAGCAAGTTTGTTAAAGGCCTAAGGGCATGTTTGGCTTTGAGAGGATGGGTTGGGTTGGGATGAAAAGAGAAGATAAGTGAAATAAGTTTATGTTTGGAGGAAATAAAAGAAAAGATAAAGTTATGTTTGATGTGATAGAAAGAGAATTGTTGAAGTTTTTATTTAAATAAAAAAATAAATATCGAGTAATTTTTTAATATTTTAATATTTAAATAAAAAATGTGGGGCCCACGAACGGAGTTTGGTAGGTGTTAGATGGACTTGTGGAAGTTTATGGGGCAAACATGAAATAGAAGTCAAGTCAAGTCAACTCGGTTTGTCCATGAGGCAAACATGCCCTAAGTTTTTGTTGCAGATGTTAGTTATCCCTAACCATTAGAGTTTGGGAAAAACTTTGGACAGGAAAAAGAGAGTGGAGCCCACATGGTCCAAAAATGGGAAAATCTTGTGGCCCACAAAAGCAATTTGATTAGATGATGGTTAGTGTTCACGTTTATAACAACATACTTTCCTTTGATCAGTCAACAAGCAAATCATTATGAAGCCTTCTTCAATGATCATGTCTTCCCCCACCTGATTTCTGCCCATGCTTCCTCATTTTGTCTCACAACTCTTTTCTTTCTTTTATTGAAAACAAAAAACACTCTCTCTCTCTATATATATATATAAAAATATATAAAGAGAGAAAATAATTCTATATAACCTTAATTGTTACCACTGATAATATATAAAATTTATGAGTAATTGCTATCATTAGTATGAAATACTAGTGGCTGCCTTAATATCCAAACTCGAGGGACAACAATGTTACTCGCAAAATTCAAAACCCTGAAACCTTTGACAGAAAGAATTAAACATCTACATACATACGAGACTATATCTTAGAAATCACTTTCAACTTAAATTGGAAAGTATTCTTTTTTTATCTATGCTTCACTTGAGTTGTGAATGAAATGTCTTTTTTCAAAATAAAAATCCGCGCAAGACATTATAGGTAGGTGTTCTAATTAATACTCGAGATATTTTAGTTCAAATAGCTCATACAAATATTGCGAAATGGACCGAAACAAGTTACTCAATTATGATTGAACAACAATCTCTCATGCTGATGCACATATATCTATATTATTCATTCAGAAGTAAAGATTCAGTCATGACTCTACCTGAGTATGATTTGTAAGGAATATGCATGATTTGTCTCCTTACAAAAGAAATAGCAATATGAAGATTTTTCAAAAAAAAAAAAAAAAAAAAAAAAAAATAGCAATATGAAGAAAGACTGAAGGCTGGATAAAGTTCAATCTTATTCACAAGGTATAAAGAATTGTTCTGATAATTAAAAAGGTACAAACATGAAGGATGAAGGGGAAAATGAAAGTACCAGGTTTCAAGCTTTTACACATTATGTCAAAATTATTATTTGAAGAATACTATCCTGCAGCCTCTAAATAAAGAAAACATATCGATTACCAGCCCGCTCAACTCACTTAAGCTCATATTTTGAAAAAATAAAATCGAAAAGAAAATGTTATTTTTGTAAATTTAATTAATTTTTTTATCAAAACAAATTTGTTTTCAAATTATTTACAAAGGTTACCATCTTCCCTTGAAGAAGTAATGAAATCAGAACTAAAACAACTTTTTTGAAGCTATATATTTTTAATTTTCAAATTTTAGTTTGGATTTTAAAAATATAGGTGGAAAGTAGAACCCAATAAAAACCCAATAACAAAATAGTTATCACCATAGGATATGTATAGGTGAATGAACTTCATTAAATACCATAGGATATTAATTGACGGTCTTGCAATTTGAACAATCTATCAATCACCATTTTCTTTCCCAAACTCTGATGATCTCTTCATGGTATCTCAAATGTTTTTTTTATTATTATTATTATTATCGTTTGCATCATTCCATTCATCAATGCAAAATAAAGAAAAAGAAGAGAAATTTTCATTTCGCATGCTAACCTTTCGATCGGTTGAGATAAATATGAACATAAATTTGAAAGTTAAGAATCAAGCTAAGACTTTTTATTTTTTTGTGGATAAGAGACAATTTTATTGATTCATGAAATTACAATACGAACGAAATCAATGAATGGTTTTTTTGTCCAGAAAAAAGGTAAGAAAAAAGACAAATGTAAAGCTAAGGCTCTTGAGCTATAACTAGCATAACAACCTAGGGTTGGAAAAAAGCCTCCGATATCCCTATTTCTAGGTTAGAAAACAATAAGTATGTTCTATTATACTTTTGATGCTTTACATAGACTATAAATTTTATTGTATTTTCTCTCCTATTTTTATAAATGTATCAATTTCAACTCTTGTGCTACTTTTCTAATTAAAGCACAACTAAAAAATTAGGTGACATCACGTTAAAACTTATACGCATCCATATTGTATTTATATATATACTTATATGACAACAGCACGATGTGTACACATGACACAACTTTCACATGATATCATATTACATCAAATTTTCGATATCATCCAATCACATAACTTTTTTATTATAATCGACAAATCGTAAGTCCCTACACTCAAGTTACCCGAGCCCATCCCAAGGCTTAGACCCTCGGGACACTGAATTATGTGGGGACCAAGAATGATAATTTAAACCAAATATAAATGAATGGAAACCCAGAACTGTCTTAAAACATAAATTGCCAGAAAGGATAAGAAGCATATATTCTCAGAAAAGATCTAGTGGATGATACCAGATTACTATATGGCTACTCACATAAACATTATCAATTATTCCATCTATGGTTGACATTAATTAATCAAGCAGTGGACCCACATAACATACTTTCTACTATATTTTCTTATTGGGATATGAATATCCTAATAATTTTAGAAGAAAAAAAACCCAACTTATAACATGACGTATACAGTTACAGACATATGTATATATACATATAGGCATTAGATCCTCGACCAAAAGGTTGGATCCAAAAAACCATACTAAAGATCAAAGTCATGGCCATAAAAAATATATATATACTAAGTTTCCAAATTAGATTGGTGTAAACTTAGTCCACTATTTTATTCTTATAGCTATGAGACGCTTATTTGATCTCAAGTAATATATATCATTATATTGTTATTTCATGAATCTTATCAAAAAACAAAAAGTTTCCAAATGAGTTTTGGCATAAAATGAATAAAGGAATAAGAAGAATAATCACCTTGAAGTTAGATTTTGGAAGCACCTTTTTAGAAGAAATATACACATTTTCAAGCAAGTCGTACAGTACCTTTAGGAGAATAATACCTCGTATGTATCCACAACCAATCCTTTAGTAGAGATCTGAGTAACTGAAAACTAAAAAGAAAAGAAAAGAAAAGAAAAGAAAGGAAAAGAAGAAAAAATCTGAATAACGAATAAACTGTGCACTAAACTCAAATCTTCTGCCACAAAGTTGTGTCTAAAAGCATATATCTAAAATTGACCGCTCAAACTAACAAAGCAAGTCCCTAGCTAACTCTGTCTCATACACTATACTTTAAAAAAAAAAAAAAAAAAAGTGACGTAATTTAAATATGCTCAAAATCTCAGGCATGTGTTGCAAACAGTACTTTATTGTTAAGATAAAAAACAAAAAAAAAATCAAATCAGATTGTTGCTCTTGAGGCCTTGCAAATTAAAGAATATTTTTCCAAAATACAAACCTCCTGAAATTGCTTTCAGAGATGATGAACTTTCATCAAGATGAAAATGTGAACTGAAAATACATCACTATAGATAGAACTTGGAAGGAATAAAACATACCATCAATAGAGATCGGGTAATGTGACAAAAAGGTGCTTGCTCAAATTTAGCAATTATTGAGATTTGAGATAGATAAAATGGACCTTAAAGCTTTTTCTTATTTTCAGAAGAGTGACCGTACGAGGCTTGAAGATGGCGATTTCTATGTTCCATCTTCCGTGCAAGACTAGTTTGATTCAACTAGAGCAATTGATCACTTTGACTTGAACTTGCTGCTGACAGAATCATAGCTTGGAACATGAATAACTGCAGAATGATAAAAAGAAATAGTTATATATAGAGAAATCTGATAAAACAGCTCTCTCAAGATAAACAGATATCATAAGGTTCTAATTGAGCATGATAAGTACCGTCGCCATATGACGCCATTGTCAATGGAGAAGAAAGAAGTTTTTGTGCAATTGAAGTTATATCCTTCAGCGTTACTTCGTCGACAGCTTTCAAGAAATGTTCAATAGGTTTCCTGGATAAGGATACATTAGATACTTAAGACATACTACACTAACATTAAAAATAAGCATGTGTGGCCTTGAACACAGATCACTACTGTAACTACAAAGCTCAACTTAAAATTGAAAGATAAATCCTTTTACATTATATTTGCAACTTCTAATAGCTCTTAAGAAATAAACACTCTAAACTATGACCAGATTCTGTATTAATTAGCCTAAACCTAGAGTGTAATAAGGTGAGATGATATATGTTTTATTTTGTATGGCATGATATAAATCATTTAGGTAATGTGAACAAATGACCATGGAAAACAATGCAGTTCAATGAGAAAAAACAGCATGATCACATCCTGAAATCTTAAATCTTAACCATCCTAGTACAAAGAGGAAAGAATTTAGAAACAAATGGGTGGTGCATCAGGTACAGAGTACAATAAATGATTCAGACCATTACCGTTCACCATATGTCAAAACTTGTCGGGCTATGTCTTCTGAAGCAACTACCTACAAAATACAAATCCACAACCACAATAAGGGCACAAAATACAACTCCTCGACCACCACATCCTCAACAAATAACATTTTTCGATCTTTATCAACCTAAGATCCAGGTATGATAAGTCAACAAGAAGAAAAAATAATGATCATACTCTGGATTCCAAGTTCATTAGCACAGCTGACTTTGTTGACTGTTTGGCACGATCTAGCTGGACCTGTTCAACTGCAAACAAGGAAATTGTTATCAGTGATAAAATTAGATATAATGGTTCTTCTAGAAATGCTAGAGAATAGAAAGAAACACAAATGACCTTTTCCCGGCATTGCAATGGCTAATAGTTCACCGGCTGCAATATCAAAGGCTTTTGGCACAAAATTAGAACCCTAACAAAAGAAGGGAGAAATAAGAATTCTATAGTCAAGATATAGTAGAGATTTTGAATTATGCCAAGTTAAATCTCTATGGTCAATATCAACCACTAAAGATCTAAAAGAATCATTACAGTAGTTGCTTGGATGCCAAATAGGCCAGTATTGTTGTAAATACTGCTGAATGCTGAAATCGATTGGAATTGAGGATATTCATTTAAGACCTGAAGATCTGCTTGACACATCAACAAATACGAAGAAAGTGAACACTAAGAAACACATGAAATAGGTACATTCAGAAATCTACATGCAGAAAAAGGTTTAAGTCCATCTAGAAACAATTACATAATAAATTATGGATATACCTGACTTGGCAGGCCTGAAAAACATTATTTTCTCATGCAAGTAATAGGAGGTAGAAAATACAAGGAAAAGGAAAAGATCTCCAATACATGGTCATCAAAGTCAAAGAAATTAGGACTTACACAGCCGAGAGTACATCCCCTTTCCAGGTCCACCAGCGGAGAAGGACCCTCCACCTCCCAATAGCATCTGAGAGATGAGATATATCATTGCCTTGGTCACAATGATAAATGAACAATGGACTAAACAACGAATAGGTGCATTGTATAAACACAAGTGTCATAAAAATCACTTAAAGACAGTAGATAATTAATTTTTGGCAATAAAGAAAACAGCCCAATAGATATTCATTGTTAAGACCTGAAGAACAGTTAAGGCCATAGCATCCTTCTCCTTATGCCAGCCACCTGGAAGTTCAAATGCAAGAGAAAAATGTGTCCTCCCGTCCTGAAAGAGAGAGAGAG
The DNA here is from genome assembly GCA_037832685.1 of Sicyos baderoa. NCBI lineage: Eukaryota > Viridiplantae > Streptophyta > Magnoliopsida > Cucurbitales > Cucurbitaceae > Sicyos > Sicyos baderoa. Next base: position 13,559 of record JBBMEF010010541.1, on the reverse strand, counting down.
AGAGAGAACAATTAATGAATTATACCTGAAAATGAAGACTGGTAGCTAGAGTATACAATTTGATGATACACACCCCAGAATCACCTTGATGACGATAATCACCACCACTGTACACCGATTTTGGCTCCTCACTAGGAACACTTGGAAGGTCAGATAGAAGTGGTTCAGCAATGGATAACAGTTCCTCATGTTCAACACCAGATGCTGCAAGTACTATGCGAGATGCGGTATAATTTTCCTGAAGGCAGAAGCATGACCAATAAATAAATAATATAATCGAGTTATTCATTATAAGAATAAGTATGATATTATAAGCTTCCATTCAACTTACAGAAACAAATTTCTCCAAAATTGTACCACTCAAACTATTTATAGCAGACGCAGGGGCTAAAAGAGAATTTGCCAAGGCACCAGAATAACCAGCAGCATGGATAGCTTCCAGAAGTAACCCATGAGGGTTGTTGGAAGCTTCAACAATCTCATCTTTTACCTTTGAAAGCTGTTTAATATAAACTTCGATCTCTCAGTATTTATGATATTTGTGACGCAAGGTATTAATGATATTCATATTGAAAGAAATCCCAACAGACCTGCTCATTGACCTCCCAGTCTAGAAAAACAGGATTCCTAACACAGTCAACAAGCAGCTCCACCATTTCAGGGACATATGACTTCAAAGCATTGAACGTGTAGCCCATTTGCTCTCTAGCAGCTGAGGCAAGCACATTGCCTCCAATTGCCTCTACCTCTCGTACAACACGCAAGTGACTACGGTTACTTGTGCTTTTAAAGGCCATACGCTCCAGCAGATGTGTAGAACCAAAAGTTTCTGGAGTCTCATAAACTGAACCGCAATCAACATATAGACCTATTGATGCTGCAGGATTCTGCATTGAACAAATAAAAGTTCAACTCCCTCCGTAAGAGGAACACAAGTAAGCCAAATAGAGAGAACCACTACATGTGACTTTCAATCTTACCGGTGATGTTTCTGATGCTACTTTTACACCATTTGACAGAGTTGTGATCTTGGTCTTACTAGGTTCAACATAATCTGGCAATGGAGGTGGGAGGTTCACATCCGAAAGGGGAAAGTCTATTGGAGGTAATGTAGAGCGGTCTCCGACCAACCAGCCAAAGAGACCCCCAGAAGATTTGTGCTTTGAGGCAACAGCACTAGAGCTTGCAAATCTGTGTAGTCCATTGTTGGTATGCCCCTGAGTTAATGGTTTGAACGCAAAATTATCATCAAAAGCATCCATCGACTTCCAATGTCTAGTGTAGTTTGTTAGAGTCAATGTTCTCAAAGGTTAAAGGCAACCTCGAAACTTTTCCTCCTAAAGAGCGAGGTACAAGCCTCGAGGCGGTATGAGGCGTAAGCCTGAATTTTAATATAAAATATCATACAAATCCTAAATTTGTGGAAATAAGTATTTCAAGACATAATAATGATTCAAAAGTATATAAAAATCACACTGACAATTGCCACTTAAACAAAAGTTGTACATTGATATCTTTAACATTTGAGAGACTCAAACTGGTTGGAGAATTTGACGACTAGATCACATGTTCTTAGACTCAAAACATAAATACACCATCTTATACCATTCAAAATGCTCGGAGAATTATAACTTTTGTTAATGTTTGCAGAAATTTAATCAACGATAAAAACGAGCAATTAACATCATTATGAACCCGATAAACCAACAAAAATCAAACAATTACAAATAGCCAAGAACTTACTAACACTCAAACGGTAAAAAGTCACAACACAAACAATTAAATCAAAACAGTAGCAGCTCGATACGCTGATCATATGACTAGGACGCAATCCGGTATCCTTCTAACTAAAATTCAACGGAACAACAAACTGTAATTTACAAATCCTGAGTTCGGAACGAATTCAGATCCATAACAAAAGAAATTCGCGATTAAAAGCCGAATACTCGTAGAGGATTACATGCGATAGATCGTTGAGACGCGCTTTTGAAGAAAAATGCGAAGAAAAGATCAAAATAAAAAAGGTGAATGAGGCGATTTGGAGAAGGGATCGAGAATTCTGACCTTGAGAGACGTGATTCGCGAAGCTGTAGCTCTGTACATGATGATTGAGCGACGATGTGTGCAAAGGGCTTGGGATTTGAGCGTCGAAATGGCCTTTATTCCCTAACTTCAGGAATTTACTCCCATCACGAAACTGGAAAAGGTCTATTGCACGATGCGCGGTATACACACGTGCGGAGCTCAAATATTGTTATTTCTTTTTTGACTAAATATTTGGTCTATATTTTAAAGGGAATTCTGTGTGTTATGACATTTTATGGAAATATTTCATTTTAGCAAAATTTTAGACTTTTTTTCAGGTATTTTAATTTTATCACCTATCATTTCTTGATTGAAGACTACCGATTACATTGATCGAAGACTATTTGTGATACGAATTAAAAACGGTATGTGACACTCAACAAAGATTTTTGTGGCAGTAATTGAAAATCAATTGTGGCATTTATTAAAAACTAAGCCCCGCTTGATAATCATTTAGGCCCCATTTGATAACCATTTGGTTTTTTGTTTTTATTTTTGAAATTTACGCCTATACAGGCTATGCTCACTCAAGATTACTACCATGTCTTCCACCCTTTCTATAATTTATCCATATTTCCTTAAGAAAGTATGAGGATATTAACCAACTTTTAAAAACAAAAACAAACTTTTGAAAGCTATTTTTTTTTGTTTTTAAAAGTTGGTTAGTATTCTCCTACCTTCTTAAGGAAAGATGGATACGTTGTAGGAAGGGTGGAAGACATTGTAATAAATTTGAGTGAGAATAGACTTAAATTTCAAAAACCAAAAACAAAAAACCAAATGGTTATCAAACGGGGCCTTAGTTTTTTGTTTTTTATTTTTGAAATTTAAGCATGTTCTCACTTAAATTTACTACATTGGTGTTCCACCTTCCTACAATATATCTATATTTCTTTGAGAAAGTAGGTCAATATTAACCAATTTTAAAAACAAAAACAAATTTTTTGAAGCTACTTTTTTTTGTTTGTAAATTTTTGTTTATTTTTTATAAATATGAGTGAAAGGTAGACATCCAAATAAAAAAGAAACATAAGATAATTGTTAGACTTAAATTTCAAAAACTAAAAAAAAAAAAAAAAAAAAAGCAAATGATTATCAAACGATTGCTCTAATTGGAGTTATCAGACGCATGAGTTTTTTTGTTTCGTCTTTTAACTGTTTCACCCCAATTTGCCGTTTTGTCATTTACCATGCATGAATTTATCCTAAAATTTTGCTATTTATAGAATTGTTGTTGGTTTTTTTTATTATACAGGGAAAGTCCCCTACTTTAAAATACCACTTTGACTTTTTTTTTTTTTAAGCACTTTTTTTTTTCCTTTTAAATTTCTCACTTTTATTTGATTTCTTAAAAGACAAATTATATTTTGTAGATGAAAAGAAATTAAAGTTATTTTAAAATGAAATTATAAAGTTGATGTTGTAAAAATTTTGGTAAAACAGGGGAAAAAAAGAAACATTTTGAACTCCACTATTGATATGATGGTTATCTTGAAACTCAAGAAAACTGATCATTCAACCAACTGAGAAGTTGTGTATGCATAATTGATGTACAATCCAAGGCTTCTATTAATGCATCAACATTAAACATTTTCTTGGTCAAATCAATTAATATGTACAAGAAAAGGGAATATTATCATACAGAGGGAGATGGAAATCATTCACAAACAGAACCAAAAGCACTTGCTTCCTCCTTTCCCATTCTTCTCCAAAGCTTGTAAACTAAGCAACTGCAGGAATTCCGTTCTTTCTCGGGTCGCAGACAGCCGTAAGGAGACCGAAAACCGTACCATTATTCGATATCTTTCCGCCCTTTCGACCTGTATCGATGGCGTCTTCGAAGTTTTGAACTATGAACTGAACAATGGCTCCTGCTGCATTAATGGATATCACTTGATGACCCCTCTCTTCCAAGAATTGCTTCTTTTTGTCTGAAAGTTCGACGTGATCGCCGTCCGTGAACGTCAGATTTTCGTACTTAAGTACATTTGGAATTAACTGCAGAGAGGAAACAAGGCCTACATTACAATGTCAACTGTAATTTGTTACAGTAAATTGTGTTTGGAAACTGAATAACAAACCTGATGATACACCCTTGAGCTTTGAACTGCTTCAAAAGGTTGCAGTCCCAAGGAGAAATAATTCAGGAAAACCTCAATTACTGCTGGAATTATCTTCATACCGCCGCTACCTCCGATTACCGCAATCAACCGATCTTCCTGTGAAGGTCCAAACAACATTTCCAAGGCTAATTAGTGATGAATGAAAGAAGAACATATTCAAAATGTTACATTAAAAGATTTAATATACCAAAACTTCATTGAGTTTGGAGGTAGATTAACAGCAAAATCATTGTTATATATTTAGCTTCATAAACTTTAAATGGAAATTAAAGCCAACACATTAGAATATGCATTAATGATTCAATATACCATAACCAATCAGAAAAATCTTGGTTTGGCATATAAATATCTTCCTGCGCACCCCCAAGGTAAGGATAGAAAATGAGAAATATTGGTTTGGCATTATTGGAAATATTTTACTCAAGTAGTAAAAATTTAACGGTAGTGTGTGGGAACTTACATATCAGTATGAAGTTCTTTTTTTATATTTATATGTCTTGGTCAGTATATGCACAGTTCGACCATTCTCACGAGATAATGCTAAATCTTACTAAATTTCTCAAGAAAATTTTAGAAAATTAATTCTTAGGTAGATGACCATCATGAATTGAACTCATTTCTCCTAAGCTTTTTATGATTCTTAATGCTCTTATTTGATCGCTAAGGGTGTTTGGAGTAAAGAGAATAAAAATGAGAATGTGGAGAAGAATCATTCTACAATAATTCTCTCTGTTTCGGTTGCAGAGATTGATTAGGAAAGAAATGGTTATCTCTGTTTGAAGTGTAGAGAATGATCATAGAGAATAAAACAGTGAGTATGCGAAGAATGAAGAGTGAGTATAGAGTAATGAATAGTAATTTCGGGGGAATGAATAATTCTCCCCACAATCAGTCTCATTCTCCTTGCCTCAGACACCCCCTAGATCAACACATGATAGTTGTATGCAATTAAGTATTGCTACAAGAAAACAATACCTTTGTGACAATAATAGGAGTCATGGAAGAGAGGGGCCTCTTATTTGGCTGGATAAAATTTGTTGGAGCTGGAGGGAGTTCATCTGGAGATATAATTGTGGGTATAGAAAAGTCCCCCATCTCATTATTGAGAACAATACCAGTAGAAGGTGACAGAATTCCAGCACCAAAGACCTCATTTACAGTTGTTGTCAATGATACAGCATTTCTCTCTGCATCTACTACACAAAAATGACTGGTTCCATGATCTCTTAGCTGACTCCACCTAGTAGTGATTGTGAAGAAACAAGTTTTTTTTCTCATGAATTTGTATGCAATAACTAGTAAAGCTCGCAAAATACGAGCATGACTCGGTTAAGGCTCACTGTTGTAGATGGATACCTGTACATATAGTAATCTGGAGGAAATGTAGTATTGTCAACTATCTTTTCCTGGATTTTCTTTGCAAATGATGGACTGAGCATGTTAGAGACAGAGTTTTTAATGTCGGAAAATCGAGGATCGCCTAAGTTCATTCGTTCAGCAAACATGTGCTTCAGTGCTTCGATTAGGCGATGCAGGCCAAGATTTCCTTTAGCAGCATCAGGATCATTGTAGCTTTTAAAGATGTTCATCACCTGTTGCCCAAGATTGAACATTCAAGAATAATAGTCTCAATCATTACAATTCTCAGTTAAAGGATTTTCAATCTAAAACCAAAAAATCCAATAGGAAGTAAAGAGAGAACAAAACCATAGCAAATCCAAGTGTTCCACTTGAAGGAGGTGGCATGCCATGAACTGTGTATCCCATTGCCTCTACATTCATTGCTTCTGTTACTTCCACTGTGTAGTTCCTCAAATCCTCCATCGATAAAATGCCACCGATGGCTCTCGCGTCCTTCACCAACTTCTCTCCGACGACTCCGTTATAGAAGACTTGTGGCCCTTGATCTGCAATGGCCTCTAGACTCTTGCCTAATTTGACGTTGTAGCAAGTTTCGCCTGCTCGTAATAGGTTGCCATATGGTGCGTAAACTTGCCTCAACCCGGGATCATTTAGAATCATGTTGGCAGAGGATACAACATGCATCCCTAAAATAGGTGAAATCACATAACCATCTTTGGCAAGCTTTATAGCAGGTTCAAATAAGGATCTCCATTCCAAACGGCCATATCTCAACCAAGCTTCATGAAGGCCAGCTATTTCTCCAGGGACTGCAATTGATAGTGGCCCTATATGTTTGGCTTCCACATTGGTTTCATACATATCCTGCCCATTGCCAAACAGAATTTCTTACAACTTTTTTGTTGAAAATTTAAAAAAAGCCCTACAAGCAGAATTCAACTTTAATTGGAGAGGAAAACAATTTGGTCAGGTCTTAAACTCAAGACCTCCTGAATTATGTTAAATTAACAATCAACCCAAAAAAAACTTAAGCGGATGAGTTAAGTATATTTTATTATATTAACCAACACTTTTCAGTATTCTTTTTCCTATACTTTTGACTGCTAGAACCAAAGGTTGAAGGCCAAAAGACATCCATTTGTTTTACCAAAAGAAAGAGAGTTTGGACCTGAGATGCAGCCAAGGGTGCAGTCTCCCGGAAATCAATAGCTACAGTTTGCAAAGTCGTCGCGGATCGCACGAGCATAAAGCCTCCACCTCCTATCCCGCTCGACATCGAACTCACTACACCGAGGCACAATGCAGTTGCAACTGCAGCATCAACGGCGTGCCCTCCCCGCCTAAGCATGGACGCTCCAATTTCGGAGCAGCGGCCATCATCAGCAGCAACAACTCCCTTCTCCGACTCAACAATTTCAGGATTACTGATTCTATGGAAGTTCTTGTTTTCCTCATGAAACACTGAACCATGTATCGAACCTCCAAGGAAATAGCATACAACTAAAAAATGAAAACCATTCCCCAACTTCAAGGATCAGAGTACATTCAACCCATAAAAAAATCCATATATTTCCAATTTACCAACACTGTTGTATGCACATCCGTTTTACAGTCCCTTAAACCTTAAATCTGTTGTGCCTAGCAGCAAAGAAGCAGTATCTTAACTACCCTCGTTTGCAACTTGTTTTATTTACTTTTTACTTTTTGTAAGTACACATTTGACTTTTTTTTTCTTTTTCAAACAAAAAAAAACATTTGACTTTTTAACCAAATTTCAAAAACAGTAACGAAATTTCAAAAAAAAACTCTCCCTTAGGTCCAGTATGATAACCATTTAACTTTTATTTTCGGTTTTTTCAATTGAAGCCTACAACTACTACTCCGACATATGATTTTGACTACTCTGATACCTACCTTCTAATTATGTTTTTTAAAAATCAAACCAAAATTTAAAAGCTAAACAAAAAATAACTTCCAACCACTTGTTTTTTGTTTCTGAAATTTGATTAGAATTCACATACTTTCTTAAGTGATGATGAATCCAGCTCCGGTGAATTTGAGTAAATACAAGTTTAAATTTCAAAAACCAAACGATTACGAAGCGAGACCTTAATTTTCAAATTTCACCATAGCAAATTTAAGAATAATAATAATGAGATGGAAGAACAGTTCATCAGCTTATTTTTCAAAAACACAACATCAAAAATCAGAAAATTAGCAAAAAAAAAAAAAGTCAATGAATCTGAAATAAAACAGGGGCAGGCAGCTGATAAGCTCATATTCCGGTCAAAATTTCCATGAACAAACAAAATCATGGAAGAAATAATAAAAAATCAGAATCGTCGAGAAATATGATAACAAACCCCAAAATCATGGGATCCTTGATTTGAGAGAAATCGTCAACTTAAGAAGATCAGATGAAGCAGGTACCTGTAGCGGCTAGAAATCCGACGGTAACCAAAATCAGTCTTCTGAAACGCCTGTCCTCCTCCACGAATCCATTTCTTCGCAGTAATGGAGATTCCATGGCTTTTTGGTACAGAGAGAAAAAAAAAAATCAATAAATCGAAAACTCTTTTGAGATTGTTTGTTTCCGATTCTTCTACTTATAGGAAAAGCACTCTAAAAGTTACAGGGAAACCATGGATTGCCTAATTTTTCTTAAGGAAATTTGTTGTGTATACCAACTTTACGACACTCTATTAAAATTATAGTATATTTTTATCAAAGGTTCGTTTATACCAAAATTTTAAGTGATTGAACTCAATCGAACCCAATGAATAACTAATGATTGAACTCAATCACACTCAATCGCTGGACTATTGATATATATGCAATTATTTTCAATTTTATACTATAATAATTTTTTAACCAATTTTTATTATATACGAAAAAACCTCATTTCTTAATTGGGTGAAGAGTGAAATTTGGATTTATGTGTGCAGTCAGTAAACACGCACGTCTCATTGCCAAACAAATAGTTGAGTGGATAACTAACTTTTTGCCCCATTATATTCAGCCGCGTGTCTTTTTTCTCTTTCTGTTTTCTACTTTTCTGTTTTCTTTTTTTTTCTAAACCTGAAAATTCAGATCTTCGCTCCTTATATTCTTGCCCGTCCCTAGGACGTGCACCAGAATACTTCGAAGAGCATTCAAGTGTAAACACTTTCCAAGAATCTTGAATCAAGGATCTTTCGAGAAAGCATGATTTGAAATTTTAAGTTTCAATCGCTAGGCTGCCCTCCTGGGGATGGCTTCTTTTGTGTTCATTAGTTTCTTTTGTATTTTGGTAATTAATCCTAGCTAGCTTCTTGTTAGCATTTTATTTTTAGATTTTTATTTTTTATTTTGAATTTTTTATAAACTAGTATACTTGGTAATCAATTTTGTTTTTAGTTTTAAGAATATTTTTAAAATAATAGAGAAAATTTAGAAACAAAAAACAATAGGCCTTGTACAATATTTTTTATTTTTTTATTTTTAAAATTTAAATTTAATTTTATTCAAATTATAAAAATTGTTCCATTTGATACTAAATAAATTTCAAAAACAAAACCTTTTAGAATTTTTTTTTTCAATTTTTAATTTAATTTTTAAAAAGTTAGGTAAAATGTAAATGTCTAAATAATAAATAATAAAAATGTTGCTAGTTTAAATTTAAAAAATCAAAAATAAAATGGTGATTCATTTTTTTTTTAATAAATTGAGGGAGAGGATTATAAATACCGATTTCATGGATGAGACTGTAATACTGATGTTGAATTAGTATACAATGAAATTATTGCACCATTGGGTAATTCATAATTTTGCTTTCGTTTGCAAAAATTTAAAGGCCGCACGTCAACCCTTGAAATCACAAATCTATTGTTTTTTTTTTTTTGAAGACACACAAATCTATTGTTAACCAACACGCTACAAATATCTCGTTTTATTTTCTAATTATTATTCTTAAGTCAAATAATATTCTATACTATATTAAAATTTAGTAGTAAAATTTTAATTGAATATACTTTTTATTAGTATATAATTGACATCGTGGAGTCCATTGAGTTGCTTATCAATAAACTGAAAGGGACGTTGATGGTGTATTTGTTTTATCGTTTGGTATTAAGTACCATGATCACATATTTGATCTTAAAAATTAATATTTGACTCTTATTTAATTGAGGGTAATAATACTCCAATTTAAACTAAAAAAATTACTTATCAATAATAGATTTTATTAAATATATTAGTGACTACAACATTTGTATACAATGAAATTTAAATTTAAAAAATCAAAAATAAAATGGTGATTCATTTTTTTTTTAATAAATTGAGGGAGAGGATTATAAATACCGATTTCATGGATGAGACTGTAATACTGATGTTGAATTAGTATACAATGAAATTATTGCACCATTGGGTAATTCATAATTTTGCTTTCGTTTGCAAAAATTTAAAGGCCGCACGTCAACCCTTGAAATCACAAATCTATTGTTTTTTTTTTTTTGAAGACACACAAATCTATTGTTAACCAACACGCTACAAATATCTCGTTTTATTTTCTAATTATTATTCTTAAGTCAAATAATATTCTATACTATATTAAAATTTAGTAGTAAAATTTTAATTGAATATACTTTTTATTAGTATATAATTGACATCGTGGAGTCCATTGAGTTGCTTATCAATAAACTGAAAGGGACGTTGATGGTGTATTTGTTTTATCGTTTGGTATTAAGTACCATGATCACATATTTGATCTTAAAAATTAATATTTGACTCTTATTTAATTGAGGGTAATAATACTCCAATTTAAACTAAAAAAATTACTTATCAATAATAGATTTTATTAAATATATTAGTGACTACAACATTTGTATGTCAAAAAAGCTTGTAAAAAAATAATTCTACATAGGTGGTAGTTATTATATATTGAATTCATCATCTAACATACTTTTCTTTTTTTTTTCAATAATAGATTTTGCAATTCTAATAATAAATAGTCACTCTTTATATTTATTATTTTTTTATGAATATAGAGAAGTTAAGCCTCGATTTTTTGATTTTTTTAAAAAAGTATTGTTATATTTTTTATTTTGCAATTCTATAATTTCAATTTAATGATTTTGATTAGTCATAATCATTTATTCATAATTATATCAAGATTATATATTGTGATTGTTTTGAGTATATTTTTATTTGTTTATTATTTATAAAAAAAATAATGATAGTATGATTTTATAATTCTCGTATAATAGAGGTATAATATTATAAAAATTGTTTGATTTTATTTAATTAAATTTGAAAAATATTAATTATATGTTATTTTGAATTTTTTATAAAAAAAAAAAAAAAACAATTACCAACCATTCTTTTTGGTTTTTTAGTTTTTAAAAAACAGGGAAGAAAAAACTAAAAATTGTGATCAAACATTTATGAATTTTATTTTTTAAATAAAAAGCAAAAATTAAAAATTAAAAACAAAACGATTAAGATTTAGAATGATGAGTTCAATTATATCATAGAATAACTTAAATGATCAAAGAGAATCTTGAGATACTTAAGACGATAAGTTCATGTATAATGTCAAATCAAGAAAAAACGGACCCGTATGCATAATTTGAATGCAATCCAAAGCTTTTATTATTGCGTCAACAACAAACATTTGATGGTCAAATGAATTAATATGAACAAGAGAGGCAATATTATCATATGATACACAGGGAGATGGGAATTAATCACAAACATAACCAAAACCACTTGTTTTCTTTCCCGTTTTTCTCCAAAGCTTGTAAACTAAGCGACTGCAGACAGCCGTAAGGAGACCGAAAACCCTACCATTATTCGATATCTTTCCGCCCTTTCGACCTGCATCGATGGCGTCTTCGAAGTTTTTGAACTATGAACTGAACAATGGCTCCTGCTTTATCAATGGGATATCAACTGATGACCCCTCCCTTCCAAGAATTGCTTCTTTTTGTCCGAAAGTTCGACGTGATCGCCGTCCGAGAACGTCATATTTTCGTACTTAACTACATTTGGAGCTAACTGCAGAGAGAAAACAAGGCTACATTACACTGTCAACTGTTTGTTAATTATAGTAAATTGTGTCTGGAAAACTGAATAACAAACCTGATGATACACCCTTGAGCTTTGAACTGCTTCATAAGGTTGCAGTCCCAAAGAGAAATAATTAAGGATCAACCTCAATTACTGCTGGAATAATCTTCATACCGCCGCCACCTCCGATTACCGCAATCAATATCGATCTTCCTATGAAGGTTCAAACAACATTTCCAAGGCTAATTATTGATGAATGAAAGAAAGAACATATTCAAAATGTTGCATCTAATTAAAGATTGAATATACCGAAACTCCAGCTTTTGAGTTTGGAAGTAGATTAACAGCAAAATCATTGTCATATATATATTTAGCTTCATATATTTTTAATGGAATTTCAAGCTCAGACATATAAGAATATGCATTAAAGATTAAATATACCATAACCAATCAGAAAATGAGAAATTGGAAATATTTTACTAAGTAGTAAAAAAATTAATGATATTGTGTGTAGAACCTGGATACCAGTATGAAGTTCTTTCTTTTTTTCTATGTATACATTAATTTAAAAAAATTAACTCAAACAAAACATATAACGATAGCAACAATTTAAACTCTTTCAACTATGAAGCAATTACTAAACAAAATAAATTGTTTTGATAATTTCAACAACCTCATTGATCCAACAGTTTTATCTAGAGTACTCTAACATTCTTAGAGAATATAGCAACTTTTCATATCAAATAGTAGAGATTGAGAGAGTGTGTAAGAGGGTACTCGGTATTTGAAATCTACATGCTTTGAACAAAGAAAAATTAACAATATACTCACTTGATTACAATGCAACAAAATCACCTCCCTCCCGCAATTAATCACTAGGCCTAAAAATATAATATCTTCTTATTACTTCAACTATATTCAATAGATTAAATCTTCCGCGTTTGATTATAATATGGTGCATTCAGTTTTCAATAAATACATCTACAAGATGTAATTTTAAATTAAATATAAAACTAAATGATTTCATTATATATACAAATAAATATGTTAATTCAAATATAGCTCTAGTTAATTTAAAATATAATTGGTATAGGAATAAAAAGGGAGTTGAATGAATTTTCTTTTTATCTGAATATTTGAAATACTTATAAGTTTGATCCAAATATTTACGAATAAAAAAAAACATTGCTTGAAAATTGATGACTAAAAAGTATTTTGACCTAAATTATTTCCGATTTCCACTTCCATCAGTTGAGTCTAGGGGAAAAAAGTAAACTAAATCAAATCAATTTTTTTAATCCGAATAAACTATATATAAAAGTACCGTATTGGATAAGAGAAGGTGGCCGGTTTGATTATTTTTTTATTTGTTAAAGTATGTTCGTCGCTTAAATTTATATTTTTAAGAAAATATTTTTTAATCTCATAATTTTTTGAAAAAAATTAATTGTTAGGCCATTTTAGAGAGATAATTGCAAATTTCTCATAAAATCAAAATAATTGCAATTTAAATTCTCATATTTTATTTTCAAAAATTGGTTTTTAGAAAATCTCATTATGCATTCGACGTCATTAGTTACAAAATCTCATTTGCATTTAATTTCATTTAAATTTGAATTATTATTAAATATTAAATCTCATTTATAATTAATGCAATATCTTAACTTCCTTCTTTACATTCCATATTCATGGTAATTAATGTCTTGATTTCAAATTTCATTTTTTTCCTCACCTAATTTTCAATACGTTTTACTTTCTTCCTCACCCAATTTCCGAACCATCTTCTTCATATGCGCGCGGTGTTCTTCAGTTTTCGTCTTCTTCATTTCCTCTCGGTATTTTGCTTCCCTCGTGCTTTCCACTATATTGTATTGTCTCCTCGTACAGATTGTAGGTTCAACAAGCACAGATTTCATTGCTACATTTATTTTTGTCTAAAATAAA
>JBBMEF010010497.1:0-22151 GCA_037832685.1 Sicyos baderoa | reverse complement strand
AAAAAGAAAATCTAGTATTGCAAATACTTTCCTAATCTTCTAATTTTGTAATTAGTTTTCTAATGTAGTCTAGATATACTAAAATCTCTTGGAATAATAGGAAAAAAAATGGTTGTTCAAGGAATAGTTTACGGTAATATATATAAGGAAATGCACGTCTTCAAATTTATCTACTATTATATTGGAACCAACTTATGTTGCTATAAATTCCAGCTCTCATTTATTCATACAGCTTGCTCTATACAAAATTGAACATATTTTGTAATTAAGGCCCCGTTTGATAACCATTTGAGTTTTTGTTTTTGGTTTTTGAAATTTAAGTCTATTCTCACTCAAATTTACTTCAATGTGTTCCATCCTATCTACAATATATTCATCTTTCCTTAAGGAAGTAGGAGAACACCAATCAACTTTTAAAAACAAAAAAAGTAACTTCCAAAAATTTGTTTTTGTTTTTAAAAGTTGATTAGTATTCTTCTACTTTCTTAAAGAAAGATGGATATATAGTAGAAAGAATGAAACACATATGAAATTTGAGTGAGAATAGATTTAAATTTAAAAAATCAAAAACAAAAAACCAAATAATTATCAAACGGGCGAAATAAATCACTTTTCAAATTCATCCTCATTTATAATTTGTTGCCGATATCACTTAAAAAATAATAATGTACATATATTCAGGTCTTATAGATTATAAATTCCAATTTAAAAGAGCTACAATTTTATTTTATATTGATTTAATCTCCCTTCCTCCACCTTCTATTAAAAAAACAAAGCTACAATTTTATTTTATATTGATTTAAAAAGTGCATAAAAATGACAGATATAAGTTAGTTTAACTTAACATGTATATCGATTGAACTTAAATAAATTAGGGGGGAGAGGTCAAATATCAATTCTTGAGTTCGAACTTATGATGTTAGTGTTGAACTGATTTACAACCAAATAATGAAATCAGTGCACCACTAACCCATTTAGTTTTAACTTAACGGTCAATTTAACTTAATTTGCCCACCAAATAACCGTAATTTAACTAAATCCAACTTATATAAGTTTGCTCACCAAATAAAGATTAACTCAACTTCTCGACTTAATTTAACATTTAACTTAACTTAACATTGTTTAACTAAATTTTAATTCCTACATCAAACACATCCTTAACTTTATAGTTAAGATTATAACACCCTAACATATAAAATCTATACTTAAATTGGCACGTATATTAAAAGAGACATTTTGAAAATGAACCATCCAAAATAATAATATTTTTGGGGAATTTTTTTTTTTTTATTTCAAAGTTAAAAAGATGTAGTTTATATGTTTCAAAATCAAATATTTTTTACTACCATATTTCAATAATATTCAATTTAAATTTTATATGTCTTTTAAGTTTACTTTTTTAATAACTTAATTCTTGTGGATATCAAAATAGTCACTTAAATAATAGTATAATCATCATTTTAATCCACATTTATTTATTATTTTATGATGAATATTACTTATATTGTATATTTGACTATAAATATCAAATATTTTCAAATTTGTCTTAATCTGTAATTATTTTGTAAAATTTTACGGCACTATTTTTCAATAATAAATTTGAATATTACACAAAAGCGTGCCGCGAAGTACGCACGTGTGACATGATATCAAAGATTATTATTACGAGTAAAACTCCTCTCCACATGGATGTGTAGAGGAGCCCTACAATTAGCTTATGTGGCACCATTGGGTTCCACAAAAATTTATGTTACAAAAAATATATTGTAAAGTAAATATTTTTTTGCCACATATGCTAAATGTAGGGCGTGTAGAGGAGTTTTATTCTATTATTATTGTTGTTATATATAATGGCAATGCACAACCCACAGAGCTGCACCACCAAATTCACCACACAGACTCTTCAACTTTTGAAGAACAAAAAAAAAAAAAAAAAAAAACAAACAGAGCCTCAGTTTTCTTCTCTCTTATTTTTCTTCTTTTTTTTTTTTTTTTTTTCTTTCATTTGCAGTTTTATTTGATATATATGATCATAAACAAACACCCAGTAAGGACAAATAGATGCTCTGTTTCATCTCATATTTTTTGTTATTCCACTGCTAAACTTTGAAGTGAAAGAACAAGAAATTGGAGAATTTGGAGCAAATTAAAATGGAGGGTGAAATGAATGAAATGTCCAAATTCAGGAGGATTTGTGTGTTCTGTGGAAGCAGCCAAGGCAACAAGACAAGCTACCAACATTCCGCCATTGATCTCGCCAACCAATTGGTCATTCTCTTCTCTTTTTCTTTTTTTTCCTTTTTTTCTTGAATTACAGATTCCCCATTTTTATTATGAATTTCACTCTCTATTTTGTTGCTTTTTTATTGTATCTCTTGGCTGTGTTCCATAATCCATTGATGTTCTTCTTGGGTACCTTGTCATTGTGCTCACAAACTGTTTGTCATTATGTTCCATCATCACCCTTTACTTTCTTTTGCCTAAAATCTTCCCTAACTTTGAACTTTCCCTCTTCCATTTCCTTTTTTTCTTTCTGAAAACTGAGAAATCGGAGCTTCTGCCCTATACCCGGGGCACCACTGGCCTGTCCCTAGGCTGTGGTACCGGGAGGGATATTTCGAAGGGTATTCTAGTTTACAACCGCTGGGCTGCCCCTTGAGAACCTCTTCCATTTCTATTACAAACTGAAATTACTAATAAAATGATCTCATTAGGTTACAGTTTGTTTCTTCTGCCATGTCAAATCTGTTGAGATTTTCATCCAAATGATACATTTCAACTATATGGGAAAACCCCATTTCATGAAACTTCTCATCAGGTCACTGAGATGATGATTTTTGGGTGTTGGTGTTTTAAGGTTTCTAGGCACATTGATTTGGTGTACGGTGGGGGCAGCATAGGGCTGATGGGCTTGGTCTCACAAGCTGTTCATGATGGCGGTCGCCATGTTATTGGGTATGCCCTTTTTTTTTCTTTTTTCTTTTTTTGAGTTTCTACTGTTATAAGAGAATATTTTGTACATTTAATGGTGGGATTACTGATATAAAGTCATGTATTATTTTACATTTTTTTACTTCTAATTTTGCCATGTTACTGTTGTAATTATGCAGGATTATACCCAAGACACTCATGCCTCGAGAGGTATGTCTGTAACGTATAAAGTTTTTAACCTTTCCTGCATATTTAGTTATATTAAAAGAAAGGGACTGTTCTATTCTCTTCTTTTATCTGATTTTTTTCATTTATTTATTCCAACAACTCATTCTTATTTATGATATTTTTCTCACTTACCTTTTGTTTTTTGTTTTTTACTCTTTATTTATGTTATTGGCTTTATTGTCATCTTCCTTTCCCCTGTCTTTACTCCTCTCTCTCTCATTTGTTAGTTTCTTTTTCAGTGCATTCTTCTGTTTGGCTCAAGATCTGTCTTTTTCATAATGCTTGGGAAGAGCCTTATCCATGATAACTTCTGCCCCCAAACTGTAGTTTGAAATTTGCAGCTCTCTGATCTTTTTTAAATCATATCAACCAAAGCTTAGTTGCATTGATTCATGAAAATCTTAATTTGTGTTCTTCATTTTAACCCCTTGGTTTTCTTTTATCTATCTTATGACAACTACATGTAAAGATTATCTATGAATCAAAAGATTTTGAATTTAATCATCATTTTTCTCTCCCTCTCTCTCTCTCTCTCTAACCTATTCTACTCCATGGTTCCCTTTTACAGTTGACTGGTGAAACAGTAGGGGAAGTGAAGGCAGTGGCAGATATGCACCAAAGAAAGGCTGAAATGGCAAAGCATTCAGATGCTTTTATTGCCTTGCCAGGTCAGTATATAAAGCCTGCACATAACACATTTTCTACTTCCACTACAAATTCTTGAGCATTATATCAATCAAAACAAAGTGCCCATATCTGCTCCTTTTACTTTTAGGGTATTTGGGACAAGTAGAATATGAATGATTGTGATGGAATGAAATACTGGAGAAAATAAGGGTAAACAATTGTTGAGAAAAATGACTATTTGTGTTTAGGGTGTGGAAAACTTTATAAGTATTTGGAGTGCATAGAATGATTATGAGAGACCATTACATGTGTTTGGGATTATGGAGAACAAAATAGTGAGCCTGGGAAGAATAAAAGATAGTTATAGAAAGAATAAAACAAAAATTGTTATGCAAAGATAATAAAAAATGGTTATAGGAGAATGATATGAGATTACTAGATGAATGAACAGTTGACTGTTAAGTTATTATCATAATCTTTATCTTTCTCATAACCCAAACACCACACCTTACTCATTTTTGGCATTCAACAATGACTATAAAACCCCATCATGATTTTCTCTTTCAAGACTTGCCTCTCTTTTTTTTGTTCTTACTTGACTGTTAAGTTATTATCATAACATCCCAGAAACAAAAAGAAAAAGAATACACTGGGGCTATGTTTATCTGACAGTCTGTCAGTCAAAAGCTCTAAAAAAACCTTCTCCTTCTTTTTCTTCCTTTTGTTCTCTACTGTAACCAAAAACATGCAATCGTCATCATACTCTCTTCTTTTTGCATAAATTAACAATCTGGTTTGGCTTTGGGTGCCTTTCTTTCTAGCCTTCTTAGTTTCTCTGATCAATCAATTCAATTCCAAATATTTAGGCCTTATTTCAAAGTTCTTAAACAAACTTTTGTCACCATCTGCATTAATGGCATTTTGCATTTATAGCAGCTATATATGTGCAGCCATCTTCTTCTTACACTTGGGCATATGGTTATTTAAGAAAGCATCACTGACCCATCAATATTTCAGCACTCAAAAAATGTTTCATGAATAATAATATCAGATGTGAGCAGCTATGTTTTATTAGCTCTGCCACTGCCATGTAGAGTAAAAAAGACTACTTTGACTCACTTTGCTCAAATGGTCCTCTTTGCTAACTAAAGGGAATTATGAAAACTTTTCACCCAATTGCTTGTTTTGGAGATTTCATAACATCTAAAGTCCTTCCCTGTTATGCAAACTTTCACTGATGTGTTCTTAAAATATTCCCCTTTCCTCTTCACTCTGCAAATCTGAATCTCGGGCTTTGAGAAAAACTTTGGTTATGACAACATTTGTTGAATAAGCTTGTCACACCTCTCCATTTAATCAACAATGTTACTCTTTAAAGCTTATATAGAGTGGCAACTCAAAGTTGTTCATTAATTTCCGACATTATTTATGCCGACGCTCCAAGACTCGATTCAGAAAACAGGTTTTGCTAACGGTTTAACAAATCGTCGACAAAAGTTTAAGAAGTAGTTATGTGTAATTTAATCCCCATCATATAAAGAGTAGATGACCATTAAATATAACAACAATAATGGATCATCTGCATCGTTTTGCACCTGCAATATTGGCTCTCTTTTTTTCCTTGTTAGAATTACAATGTTTGCAGTTAGAACAATGTAGAAATAGGTGGATTAATCTCTTGAATCTTTCTTCCAAATCATATGAATGCAAGCAGGTGGCTATGGGACATTGGAAGAACTGCTTGAAGTCATAACCTGGGCCCAGCTTGGAATTCATGACAAGCCAGTTTGTGTTCCTTCTTTTTCTTATTCAAATATTCTATCTTTTTAGCCTTAGTGTTAGCCTTAGTGATAGTTCCTGAATATGAACAAAATGAACACTGAAAACTGCAGGTGGGACTGTTGAATGTTGATGGATACTACAATTCATTACTGTCATTTATTGATAAAGCTGTGGAGGAGGGATTCATCAGTCCAAGCGAGCGTCAAATTATCGTATCAGCGCCATCCGCGAAGGAGCTAGTGAAGAAGTTGGAGGTATTATAGTATACCAAAATTATAAAATATGGCAAAAAGTTAGGGACATGAGTACATAAATATTGATTGCTCTAAGCTGTATATCTTGTTGTTGAGCTAATCTGATCATAGCTTAGTTTATTTAAACATGTATCTTCGATCAAAAGGTTAGAATTAGTTAGAGGTTGTCGATTAATCTACGGGTTGATCGCTCACTTTGTGTTGGGTGTTGTGTGTAGGAGTATGTGCCTTGCCATGAAAGAGTTGCTTCAAAGTTAAGTTGGGAGATAGAGCAGCTTGGCTACCCTCAAAGTTGTGATATTTCCAGGTGATTTCTGAATAGAAGATGGTGAAGAAGATTTTTTGCAAATAGAGGAGGCTGATATTAAGTATATCTATTATTTCCTATTTTGTGGAGGAATTATTCCCTTTTTTGTAATTGCTCCATTGCAATGTTAGTGTATGAAACTTTATATATTCTTGAAAAGTTGTAAGTATAGGATTCTAGCTCTGATGAAATATCCATCTTCAGTTGCAACTTATTTATATAGTATCTTTGGGCCTGCTTCATTTCTTTAGTTGTTCTTTATGAATTCTTTTTTTTTTCCTAAAGATTTTTTTTTTTTTCCTAAAGAAAATGATATGATCCAGGATCTAGATCATAACAAATGTAAACCTCAAGTTCCTGGATATCCACGATAAAGTCCCAAGAACTAGAGCATATAAGCCTCAAGTTCCTGGATATCCTTGATCTACTCTACTCTATTTATAGGGGAAAATCTCTAGTGTTGCCCTAACCTATGAAAAGACACAAACGCCCTTTATAATTAAATAATATAATAAACTAATTCCTAAACTCCCAAATCGGATCGTATCAATACCCGCCCCTTTAACAGACTCGTGTTCGCACTCTGATACCAATTGATAAGAACGAACACGAGTGAAAAGAATAATGAATCTTTATTAATACTTTGTTCCCAAGAACGAGAGCATAAAAGCCTCAAGTTCTTGGATATCTAACAATGATCTACTCTACTCTATTTATAGGGGAAAATCCCTAGTGTTGTCCTAACCTATAAAAAGACACAAACGTCATTTATAATTAAATAATATAATAAACTAATTCCTAAACTCCCAAGTCGGATCGTATCAATAGATACCAATTGATATAATCCATAATCTAGATTATATCAAAAGTAAAATATTATTAATAAATAAAGATAAACCAAGTTTTGATAGGACTTGGAACCTCCCTACTCAAGAGAATCTCTCGAGCCCTACAATAAACCACTCAATAACTCATTACTCAATTGGATACCTAAACACTACTCAACCCTCCCTATTTATAATAAAACCGAAAACCTAATTCTAACCATAATGATTAAATAAAGTAACAAATCAAATATAATAAAATCTTAATAATAATCAACGCGCTGGATCGTATCACACTACCACTAACTTCTCGCATACTCTTGTCGTACATCTCGAACAGACGTCGATTTTCCTTGGCCGTGCCCTCCCGCCTCACACTCATTAGCTTGGAATACATGTTGTCATGAGCAGTAGGTTAGAATTGGTGTAATAAGAGCTCCCTGAATTCCTCCCAGGAATTAATCGGAAATCGATCTTCCTTGTATAGGAGCCACTCCAAAGCCTCCCGCTCCAAACAGTCTGGCGCTGTTCGACCCGTTCCTGTCCCCCCAGTCGGTTAGCGCAAAAATACCGCTCCATTTGACACAACCACCCTTCCGGGTCCTCTTCCAACAATCCTTTGAAAACCGACATTTCCCGCTCCTGCATCCTCCTGTCGACCCGCAGCCCCTCCCGATCTCCTGTTCTCGACCCACTACTTCATGCATAGGCCCCCCAACCCTGATTGTTCCAACCGTCATGCGCCAAAGGATTGTCATCCCCCTGACGCACCCTCCGAACCTCTTGCCCCCCGGGTTCCCAGTTTGTGTATCCCGATTCATCCTTCTCACTCTGCTCCCATGTCACATCCTTTCGGTCCAACCAGACTGTCTTAGACCGCCCCGGCCTAGTCAGCCCGCCCCGACCTGCTTGACCCGAACCCTGGCCCAACGCAAACACATCTCCCTGGTCATAGGCCTCCCCACCTTGGTCGTTCCAACTGTCATGCGCCGGGAGTCTGTCATTCCCTTGGCGTACCCTCCACCGTATCCCTGTTCCAACCCGACTGGCCCAGACCGCCCTGACTCTCTCAACCCGAACCTTCGCTCGCTCGACCCGGTCCTTCGCCCCAGCGAAACCTGTCGTTCGCTCCAGCGAATCTCGCTTGTGTCGCTCCAGCGAAACCTGCCCTTGTTGCTCCTTGTCTGCCCTCAGCATCGCTCACGCCCAAGGGCCTGCTCGTTCCCACACCAGCCCCGGTCCATGCACCCTGCACCCCAAGGTTCGCCATCGTTTGCTCCCGCGAACCCTCCACTCGACGGCCCGCGCCTGCCATACGCGTGCCCCATGCCTCTGCTCGCGCCCGGCCCGCTAGCACTCGAATCGCCCGCGTCCAATGCTCCGCTGACCGGCCCACGCCAGCTCCACGCCGGCCGTGGCTCGCCCTCTCGTCCCTCGCTATACGCTTCCGCGGAACCTCCCACACACCAGCCGACCTCTCGGACACCTGAGCGTCCCCCGTTGCCGCAATCGCTCGCCCCTGCTCTGTCCGCGCCATCTCTGATGCTCGCCTCAGCCGCCGACGTTGACACCTCCTTCTCCGATCCCAGCTTATTCGATAATTGCTCCAGGATTTTTTGTAACGCCTCATCGATCTGCTCCATCTTCCGTTCAAAACTCGCCTTCCAAATTTTGTCCTCCTCCCACTTCACCAATAACTCCTTGATTCGTTCTTCGCATTCTTGCACTCTTGATTCTATCCTAGTTTCAACCACCATCCTTGGATCGAACTGCTCTGATACCAATTGATATGGTCCAGGATCTAGATCATATCAAAAGTAAACTATTATAAATAAATAATGATAAATTTCCAAGAACCAGAGCATAAGCCTCAAGTTCCTGGATATCCTAAACAATGATTTCCTACTCTATTTATAGGGGAAATCCCTAGTGTTGCCCTAACCTATGAAAAGACACAAACGCCCTTTATAATTAAATAATATAATAAACTAATTCCTAAACTCCCAAGTCGGATCGTAGCAATACCCGCCCCTTTAGAGCACCTTGTCCTCAAGGTGTGAAATAAAATAAAAATGCTTTTTTTTTTTTTTTTTTTTTCGGTGATGGCGGCGGCGGCGGTTGCGGCGGAAGAGGTGCGTTGGTGGCATACGCGGCGGCGGTGGTGCGTTGGTGGCGGTCGGCTTGGTGGTGTTGGTGGCGGTGGCGATGGCCGTTGAAGGGGTTGTAGACGGCGGCGGGGGCGGAAACAGCGGCGATAGAGGTGGGGGCAGCAGCAGCGGCGACGGCGTCAGTGGCAGCGGCGGAGATGGCGGTGGAGGCGGTGTTGTTGGCGATGGCGGTGGAGGTGGAGGCGGCGGAGGTGGAGGCGGCGGAGGTGGAGATGATGGCAAAACCCTATCCGTCAATATTTCTCCTATTTTCTTGAGTCTGGCCTCAATTCTTTCCATCATTTTTAGCATAGAAAGAAAAAATTCTCGTTCCGTCTCTAGTTCCATCTCTACAACCGAGAATCGAACAACTCTGATACCAATTGATATGATCCAGGATCTAGATCATATCAAAAGTAAACTATTATAAATAAATAATGATAAATTCCCAAGAACCAGAGCATAAGCCTCAAGTTCCTGGATATCCTAAACAATGATATCCTACTCTATTTATAGGGGGAAATCCCTAGTGTTGCCCTAACCTATGAAAAGACACAAACGCCCTTTATAATTAAATAACATAATAAACTAATTCCTAAACTCCCAAGTCGGATCGTATCATAATCATTCTCTTAATCCTAAACACAAATAATCATTCTCCCTATAACCATTCCCTTTCCTATTCTCCCCCTAATTCTCATTCCCCCATAATCATTACCACACACCCTTGAGGAAGGTTGTCTAGGTTGAAGGAACATCAAGGATAAGAACATTGCTAATTTGATGTACGGCTGTGGTGCAATCGTATTGAGAGTTTTAGACTCCACACTATTTAGCATGAACTGAGTAGAAAAATGAAGTAAACATGTCAGGTTGGATCACCTAATTTCTAATGCTAGGTAAATCAATCCAGATAAAGTTTAGGTGAATAAATCCAGTTAAAGTCTATGATTTTTTACTCAAATGATAAGTTAGCTGTTATATAGGCCAGCTTCCCTTTTTATGATCTGTAGTAACCATTGAGTTATTAACTACAACTAACTTAGACTGCATGCTATTTTACAATATAATATCTATAGGATGAATGAAACGAGAAATTAAGGAAAGGACTTATCATCCAACCTTGATTTTTACATGACCAGATGCTTATGAGTAATGAATGGTTATGAACTTGCACGAGCTGTCTGCCAAGTTAGTGTATTGCATTTTGTACAAAATGATCTAAAAGTATTGCCATCGCGTTTCTGTGGGTTTTGTCAGATTATTAAGGCCCCCGTTTGATGACCATTTGATTTTTAAAATTTAAGTCTATTCTTACCCATATTTTCTACCATGTGTTCCACCTTTCCTACAATGTATTTATCTTTCCTTAAGAAAGTATGTGAATGCTAACCAACTTTCAAAAACAAAAACAAGTTTTGGAAGCTACTTTTTTTTGTTTCCAAATTTTGGTTTAGTTTCTATAAACATAGGTGAGTTGTAGATATCCAAGTAAGAAAAAGTATATGGTAAGGTAGTCATTGTAGACTTAAATTTCAGAAAATAAAAAATAAAAAACCAAATGGTTATCAAACGGGGCCTAAATACTTTGTAATTGATTTGCTTTGGGTTTCATTTGAAGAGCTTTTTCGTTTTTTTTCGATAGGCGGGGCTTCCCCTAGTGCAGCAGTACCTATTTCAATTTGAAAACCTTGTGAGAGAGCAGCTGCCTAAGCTTGGAGAGCATTTTACGCAGGAGATGATTAATCCGAGCATGTACGCTAGCCAATGGTTTATTACCGTTTTCTCTTACTCTTTCCCCTTCCATTTGGCTCTACGAATTTGGGATGTCTTTCTTTATGAGGTTTGTTACTTGAAAACCATATATATATATCTATATAATATACATCCTCTTCTTCTACACATTTCTTCTATAAAGTAGTTCACACGTGCTTGTAATTTTATCTACCACAGGGTGTTATGATTGTTTTCAAAGTTGGTTTGGCTCTTCTAAAATACTGCCACGATGACTTGGTGAGTTATGAATTGCTTTTTCAATCCCCAAGGGCAGTCCAGCGGTTGAGACTAAGGACTTCAAGACATGCTTGTTGAGAGATTCTTGATTTGAGACCGCTGGAAAGCGCTTAAACTAGGATACCCTTCGAAGTATCCCGGTGCCACAGTCTAGGGACAGGCCAGTGGTGCTCTGGGTATAGGGAAGCGAAGCTCCGGTTTCCCGGTTTTCAAAAAGAAAAAAATGCCTTTTCAACTACCACATATCCATGGCTGCTAGGTGCTAATATTATCTTTTTGTTGCTCACACAGGTAAAGTTGCCTTTTGAAAAGCTCATACATGCTTTGCGAAACTTCCCGGAGGATGCAATGGATCCAGATACCTTATTGCCCATGGCTTACTCAATCAAAGTACTTCCCTTTTTTTATCAAAAATTAACATCATGTGAATTGAGCATAAATATTTGTTGGGAAGTCATGATTGAATTTGATAAATAAACTATCATAGACTTTGAACTAAATAGAGGAACTTGTAACGTAAATCATGAGTGGGCCTAATGGTCAGATAAAGATCTCGTAGATGATAAAGTGCTTAGAGCCATTTGTTCCCCCAAAGCAGCACAGTTGGTCAAAGGCCCGAGCTTCGAGGGCATGTATCCTTTCGAGGTCTTGGGTTCGAGACCCTTTGTTGAGCTTAATATCGATCTCGACACCACAGTCCAGGGACAAATATAATGTGAGAATCTGATTCATCATGTTCATCTAATACATTGTGTTCTTTAATTTGGAAATCTGATGAACCAGATTGTAGATCACAATCTTTGTTTCTTGAAGATTTGGGAGTTTGAATTTTGTTTAAATGATTAGGTTTCGAAGCCGCTAGAGGAATCGAGACTTCTGTATGAGAGTAAGCATGGAAAGGACAATCAGGATGCTGATATTAGTGGGAACCAGGAACAGCTGAATTGAAGGTTCTCTTCTTTTCCCACTCTGATTGGAGCTAATGAATATCATACACAAATCCTTCAAATTTCTGCCACTTCTGAATTGTCTTAGAGTCTAAATTAAATGATGCATTGTCATCATTTGTCTCATTCTATTATTTGGTTGAGTTTGTACAAATGCTTCGTAAATCAATACTCAAACACATAACATCTTGGTCATTAATCTCTATTAGTTGAGTTATACTCTTGTTGATTAAATCTCCGGTCCTTTACCCGAAAAAGTTCATAAATTTTTCACAACCTATAACAATACATAAGTATTATTGTATACATTTTATCCTCTGGAATGAAGTATACCTTTTCTTTGATTAAATATTGAAATATTAGGGTTTTCTAATTTTTTTTAGTAAAATCAATTGAATAATTGATTGTGAAGAGATATAAAATCACCATTTAGACATTTACCTAGTTTCTAATATTAGGGTTTTCTAATTTTTTTTAGTAAAATCAATTGAATAATTTATTGTGATGAGATATAAAAATGGAGACATTTTCTCTACTTTCTAATTTTAGACGTTTACCTAGTTTTCCCTAGATCATATTCCTCATCTCCATCCTCGTTTAGTGACGTCAACTGCCTCGAACATTTGATAGGCTTTGTATGAACGAAAAAAAAACATGTGAAAACAGAATTATGAAATAAGTAACATAGATGATTGATAGACGAAAAGAACATGAAAATAGAATCTAGACTTGGAATTTGGGAGCATTTGGAGTTGGTTCATTCATCTCTAATCATAATCCTTCAAATAACAGCAACTTTACATAACTAAAACATCACAAAATACAGCAAAAGAAAAAGAGCAATGAAAAAGGGCACAGATTAAAAAAAAGTGCCTTAAAAAAAGAAAAGAAAAAGGAAACTCAAATTTCTTCCCCCAATCATGGCCATGAGCATCATTAAACGCTTTGGGTACTTCTAAACGATCCCAGAGCTTTCACAGCTCCAGCTCTCAAAATGAACTGGTAATAAAACGCAGCAATGGCAGCTCCAATGAATGGTCCAACCCAGAAAATCCACTGCCAGACAACACAATCTTCAGATTTATAACGAAATCAACCGATCTCAAAAGGCCTTGAGAAACTAAGAGGTTATTGTCGTGGTTATCACTTAGTAGAAATTAATCATCATGAAGTGGCTCAATTGGTCAAAGAGGATTTTGAAGTGCATAAGGTGATAAGTTCAATTCAGGGTAATCACCTATCCAATAATTAATTTCCTACGGGTTTTCTTGGCATCCAAATGTTTTAAGGTCCGACGAAAACTGGCCCGGACAATCACGGATATCAAAAATACAAAAAAATAAAAAGTTCCTATAATTTTAATATCCACAATTTGGAGAAACTTAAAATTCTTATAGTTGTAAAACTAAAATTTGGTTCATTACTAACGAATTGAGTTCATGTAGGTGACTATATGTATGTGAAATATGTCATTTTTTTTGTTCGTTCAGTCACTTAACTCACATCATCATTATAGACACATGAAAAATTAAAATGACTATTTTTAGGTTTGATCAAATATAGGCACTGAATTCTAATTTTCAAAATCACAGACTAAATTCTAAATTTGTTCGAATGTAGGGAATAAATTTTAACTTTCATCAAATCATAAGACCAAATTTATAATTTATCCATTAATTTATTATGAATTTCTTTGGGATTCAAATGTTAAGTATAATCAAGTTCAAGGGGTTGTTAAGGAAGAGAATTACCTGGTCATCCCAGGGCTTGCTCTGGTTAAAGACCACAGCAGCGCCAAAGCTTCGAGCCGGGTTAATGCCAGTGCCGGTGATCGGAATCGTGGCAAGGTGAACCATAAACACAGCAAACCCAATCGGAAGTGGGGCTAAAACCTTCAATCATAACAACACCCAAACAAGATCACATTAGACTTAAAAAATTGAAATCCCTCCTTAAAAGTCAAATTTACAGACAAATTAATAACAAGCATACAGGAACGTGAGAATCTCGGGCATTTCTCTTAGGATCCGTAGCAGAAAACACGGTGTAGACAAGAACAAAGGTTCCGATGATTTCGGCACCCAAACCGGTGCCGGTGCTGTAACCGTCGGCGAGCGAGTTAGCCCCGCCGCCGTGGCGATGGTACAAACCCTTCTGAAAGGATTTGACCAACGCGCATCCACAAATGGCGCCAATGCATTGAGCCACCATGTACAAAACGGCTCGAACTAATGAAACTTTCCGAGCCAAGAACAACCCAAATGTCACGGCTGGATTTATATGCCCACCTGCATAAAAATGGCACTGATTACAAAAATCTTACAAAATATTTGTTCTTTAAAATTAAAATTAGTTCTTAATATGTTAATATTAGTAATTTTAATAGAACTAAGGATAAAATATGAATATATTTAAAAAATTTATAGAGAAATATAATAAATTTTTAAAAAACCAAAATGAAGCAAGAGACTATGATTGAACTTTCTGGAGCTGTTTGTTTGCGGCAATTTATTTGGAATATTTACTAATTCCTTCTAAAAAATCTCCATCTAAACGAGTCTTTACTAACATTTTTAACGATTTTTTTTTATTCATTTTAAATCAATTAAAATAACTCATTTTTTATTATTCATCTTTTAACTACTTAAAATAATTGAAATTTGCACTATATAGCAAATTTCCTACTCTACATTAGAATTATAGCAACTTTTTAAAAATATTGCAAATATATCAACTTTTTTTTATAGACTCTATCAGACACTATTGATGGAGTCTATCGGACACCATTGATGGAGTCTATCAGACACCATTGATGGAGTCTATCAATCTGATTTTGCTGTATTTGTAAATATTTTTAAAAAGTTGCAATTTATTCAATTTTTTTGGCTTATTGTAATATACATGCAAATTCCTCTAAAATAATTACTCATTTTAAAATCTACATTCGAATAAGGTTTTAACTCTAACTACTCTATACAAAAAACTGCAACCAAACAAATTTTTAGCTACAATTCCTAAAACTACTCAAAATAAATTCTCAATATAATTCTTCAAGCTAAATCCTACCTAAATATGGTAAACATGTAGGGAGATTCCCCTCGAACACTCAACCACTACACCACCTATAGAGGACAATGAAATCATGTGAAGAAACTAACCGGAAATTCCAGCGGTGCAGTAGACGAGGACGAAGATCATGCCGCCGAAGGCCCAGGCAATGCCGAGAATGCCGACGCCGCCGCAGATGTCGCCGCCATTTGTGGTGTCCGATTGGGCTTTGTAGCCGATGACGGTGAGGACGGTGACGTACAAGAAGAGGAGCGTGGCGATGAACTCGGCGATGATGGCTCGGTAGAAAGACCACTTGGTGAGCTCGTCGGGGTCGATGAGAGGGGCCGGAGGCGGGTCGTGGTAGTCCTTTCCGGCGAAGGCTCCGGCGTCAGAGTCTTTGGCCATGGCTGAGAGGTTGAAGAGAAAAACAGAGAGAAAACAGAGGATGAAGATGCAGGGTATGGTGGGTTTGTGAAGGAAATGAGAGATTTATAGGAGAGATTGTGATTCTCCATTAATGGAGGGTAGATTTCTTGGCCTTTCAAAAACTTTCCATTTTCTCTCACTTTCTTGGACCCCACCCACAGTCCTAGAGCTCCCATTGGTGTATCAACTCTCATTTTCTATACTATTCTAGTACATTCTTCACTCTCACATCTATTATTATTATTATTATATTATTATTATTATAATAATTATTGTTATCATGGTTAAATTATACGGGAATTTGTATGTATATTATAATAAGGCAAAAAAATTGCATCAATAGCAATTTTTTGAAAATATTTGCAAATATAGTAAAATCAGATTTATAGATTTCATCAATAGTATCTGATAGACTCTATCAAAAAAATGTTGCTATATTTGCAAAATTTTTAAAAAGTTGCTATAATTCTAATGTAGAGTAGGAAATTTGCTATACAGTGCAAATTCCCTAAATTATAAGTTTTAGTGAGGAATATAGTTCTACCGTTGTTTTGTACAATCTATTAAATCTTAGGTTATAGATTTGAAATCTTTTTTTCAGATAGTATTGTATAATTTTTTTTTTTATATAAATTTTGGTTTTATAGTTTAGGAGGTGTTTTGGTGAGGTGTTGGATGAGAAAGTTAAAAATTGAGATTTTTATAATAATTCATTTGGAAGTATATTTTTATAATAGTTAAAAGTGAATGATTAAAAATGATTAATTAGAAATAAGAAGTTATTTTGAAGAGTTAGAAATTATGAATTGTACGATAACTAGTTTAAATGTAGTTTTTTTTAAGAGTAGTTAGAAAATACTCATTTTAAATCATCTTTAAAGTTGAGGTGAAAAAATAATTAAGTTTTTAGTAATTATTCTCTATTTTGTTGTTAAGAAAATTATACTGGATAGATTCTTCTTACAAAATAATTACAAATACACTTAAATTCTAAAATATTTAGAAACATTGATACGTTTTAATAATGAAATACCAAATAATATCGATGTAGTTTATTATAAATGCTTATTAATACAAATATTAAATGGTTAAATTTATGATTAATTTATTGATTTGATCAATCGAGCAACTAATCCATTCACAATTCTATTTGGCTTAGAATGGTTTTTTTTTTGGCAAATATATATATATATATATATGTCATTTTCACTTAAATGGAATCTCCATTACATGATCATTTTCACTTAAATGGAATCTCCCTCCATGTTCATTTTCACTAAAATAGAATCTCCAGCCTTTGTGATTAAACTTCATTGCGTAATTGCAAGGCTACAAAATATTTGTTACGATTTTTAGAAGATTGAGTTCATGTGCATGGATATTTCCAAAAATTAAAATAATGCTCATGAGCCAAGTTTGTCATTAATATATTTTCTTCCCAAAATAAAAATGTTTTCTTTTTAAATAATCATATATTAAATAATTGGCGTAATTTGAGGATAAAAATAATATTTCTTTTTTCTATTAAAAAACTTATTTCATGTAAGGGGATCAAATATAATTTTGAAATATTGGTTTAATTAAATTGAACATCAAAAGCCAACCATTCTAGTTGACCAAAAAAATCTAGTTTCTAAACTCCCAAACAAACTCTATCAACAATAAATAAAAGTTAATTTGAGTTAAAGTTTAAAAATTTAAGAATCTTGAGAACTTTAAAAGGCTACATGGTTCTAGATAAGTAATTCTTTCTAAATAAAATAGAGAAGAAGGCAACAAACATAAAAATCCAACCATATTCATGAAAAAATGTATTCTAACATTTCTTTTCAATTTACTTTAATTCTTGTATTATAAGTTTTACATACATGTGAAGCTACCCAATAAAATTTCCTTATATCTATTAAGACTAAATTACAATAATTTTGGATATTTTCACGAGACATACCATATATTTTATAACATTTGGTTCTCAAAAAATCGTAATAAAATATTTATTTTTTAAGTGATCACGAGGAAATGAACACATAGATCTTGATCTCTTCAACTACTAGACCCCTTCATAATTATTTACATGTTATTTTTAAGCAAAATTCTAAATTAGCTCACTCATAAAAGTTTAGTGTTCAAATTGAACGAATCTGAAGTTATACAAACTCAAGGTTAAGAGTATAAATTTATCTTTTTCTTATTAGTTATTTTTAAAGAATTTGCCTTCTATAGCAAATTTTCTATCACACATTAGAATTATAGCAACATTTTAAAAATATTGTAAATATAGCAACTTTTTTTCCATATATTATTGATAGACTCGACGCTATATATTGATGGAGTATATCAGACACTATTGATGTAGTCTGTCAGACACACTATTGATGGAGTCTATCAGACACTATCGACCGAGTTTATAAAATTTGATTTGGCTATATTTATAAATATTTTCATTTTTTTACTATTTATATAATTTTTTTGTCTTATTGTAATATACATGCAAATTCTCCTTATTTTTAGGGTAATAACCATCCATTTAACTATTTTCACACTAATATGATATTATTTAGGGAAATTGTAATGAATAACTACTTTCTATAAATAATAATATTGTTAGTTCTTTTTAGATTACAATAATTGGGGTAGAGAGATTTGAACCCATGACCTTTTGGTCACTAAGTATACACTAATGTCTCTTAGCAACGGCTCATGTTGACATAATATATTGTTAGTTACTATTCTATCCTTTATTTGATAATAAATATTAATTTTTTTATATTTGATTATTTCTCAAGTAAAAGTTTTAAATTCAATTAAAATAAAATACAATACCAAAATAAAATTTTAATTAAAAAAAATGATGGGTGCTTTATTCTAATCGGGAGTCATTTCAAATATATATTTATTTTGAACAGATAAAAATAAATTATAATTTTGATTGGAGGAGAAAAGGTGGGACCTACAACGTTGGAATTTTTGAGAATTTGGTTAATCCTTTGTCAACAATATTGCACCCCCTCTCTACGCCCTATTTTACCACCTAAAACTATTTGTTTATTATTATTATTTTATTTTATTTTTTACAGTAAAACTATTTGTTTATTATTAATTACATTCTTAATCAACTATTTCAAGTTTAGTTGATTTCAAAAGAGAGTATAATTCTTTGATCACGAGTTCAAATTAAATTTGAAATTTAATTTGTAGTGTGTTTAATAGATGGATAAATTTAAAACTTTTGAGTTCAATTTTTTTTTTCCATATTTATTTTATGTATTGAATTATTTAGGTGTCGTTCGATAACTATTTTGTTTTTTTTTTAGGCTACTTTAAAAAGTTTTTTTTTTTTTTTTTAAATTTTGATTTAGTTTCTACAAATATAGGTAAAATGTAAATAGTTAAGTAATAAAAAATTACATATGATAAAATAGTTATCGTAGACTTAAATTTCAACAATCAAACTAAACAAATGAGTTGGTGGCGCAATGCCTTTGTTTGGTTGTAGACTAGGTTCAACACCAGCACCACGAGTTCAATCCCTAGAATCGGTATTTGTAATCCTCTTCCCCAATTTATACTAAAAAGAATTCAAAAATCAAAAACAAAAAACAAAAAATAAAAAATCAAATAATTATTGTAGGCTTAAATTTCAACAATCAAATCCAACAAATGGGTCAGTGGCGCAATGCATTTGTTTGGTTGTAGACTAGTTCAACACCAGCACCACGAGTTGAATCTCTAGAATTGGTTTTGTAATCCTCTTCCCCAATTTATACTAAAAAAATTCAAAAACCAAAAACCAAAAACCAAAAACAAAAAATCAAATAGTTATCGAACATAGCCTTTAACTTCTTAAAACTAGAGGTGGACTGCATCACAAAGAAAAGAGAGATCCTTTTATAATTAAAAATCAACCAAGTTTTTAAATATGCCACAATCCTATAAATACAAAATGAAACATTTTAAGACACTAACTTTAATGTTTAGGGACCTCACCTAGTTATTAGACAAAAAAAATTCGAATACAAAATGAAGTTTTTTTTTTTTTTTAAGTTTAGTATACTCAACATAATGAAACTTTATAATATAATAAAATATAAGTTTATTAATATTATAAATAAGAAAAACTATCTCATAGCTCTAAATTATGTATCACTTAAATCGGTGTGCTATTTTTTTTTCTCCATCCTCTACTTGTTCAATCATCTTATTCGATTTTGGTTTTGTATCGAATTTAGAAGAGATGTGCTTAGATTTCCCAACAAATCTCATATTCTAATTTAAGTGTTAAATAAAAATTAAGTATTGAGTTTGATAAAAATACTTTGAATTTAAATATCTTATCTACAATTATTCTTGAATTGTATTATTATTAAAAAAAGTGTCCAATCAAAACCCTCGACAATTTAGGTCAAACATCAATAATATAAAAGGTAATAATTAAAGAGTGAATTTTAAGGAAATGGGAGAAGAAAGAAAAAAGGTTAGATTATAATAAATGGAGAGCATTCATTGCATCAATTAAATAAACATAGAGCAAAGAGTATGGATTCCCTTTAACAAAAAGTTTTTTTAGTGGGCAAATCATTGTAAATTCGTTCAACACTAATGTCATATGTTCGATCTTAAAAATTGGTATTGGTCTCTTTTTTCCTTGATAATGTACTTAAA
Organism: Sicyos baderoa; assembly: GCA_037832685.1. NCBI lineage: Eukaryota > Viridiplantae > Streptophyta > Magnoliopsida > Cucurbitales > Cucurbitaceae > Sicyos > Sicyos baderoa. The sequence goes on along the minus strand of JBBMEF010010497.1, from coordinate 1,952 downwards.
AAAAAAATTAGTGCAAAATTTATTGAAAAATTTCTAAGAGTGGGAATGGTGTGTAATATGCTGCATTGTAGATGGACTGTTAAAAAATAAACTCTTCAAATTTATGATCTTTCATTCTTTTAATGACAAGAGTTGAATACCGATTTCTAAGCTCTAACTTTGTGACCCATAAAATTTAAATGAATAAACACCAAACAAGATAACTAACTGCGCTTGTTACCTGAATACTTAAATATACTTTCATGTGTATATATATAATAACCTAAATATAAGTTTTAGTGGGCAAAATACTTAGGCCACTTCTCAAAAAAAAAAATGTTTGTTTTTAAGAGGAGAAAGTTCTAGTTCCTTTTCAACATTCTTAAGAAATTTGTAAGAAAAAAAATACATTTTTAAGTATGAGTTTTCTTTTAGCATACTAAAAAAAAAAAAGATTATGAAAAGTCAATCCTAGCCTAACTTAATTGATAACATTAATTATCATTAGTTACTATCTTATCTTGATAAAAAAAATATAGCCAAGTCTCGTTAAAATAATTATGATATATGTATAGTGGTCCTACACTGTGGATAATATTAAGAATAAAAGTGATGGTTGAATCTCAATATTGCAATGGTTAATTCAAAATAAGTTTGTGCCATCCAAATATGAACCAAAAATAAAAACTCAAAATAAGTTTGTTTGCAACAAAAATAACTTAATGACATTGTTGAAAATATTATGAATTCGAATTTCAATTTACAATAGCTTTGAAGTAAAAAAAAACATATAATAATATTCAATTATGAAAAGAAAATAATAAAAAAATAACTCTAAGGGTATGTTTGTGGAGAGGAGAAACGGTGGAGTTGCCTTGGCTTGTCTTCTATCTCATGTTTGTCCATGGACTTCCATAAATCCACCCAATTCCTATCCAACTTCACGTGGGTCTCACGTTTTTATTTAAATATTAAAAAACTACTCAATATTTTTTTTTTTTTTTAAATAAAAACTTCAACAATTCTCTTTGTATCGCATCAAACATAACTTTATTATTAAAAAACTATTAAATATCCATTTTTTTATTTAAATAAAAACTTCAACTATTCTCTTTACATCACATCAAACATAACTTTATCTTTTCTTTCTTTCCTTCCAAACATAAATTTATTTCACTTATCTTCCCATCTCAACTCAACCCAATCCAACCCATCCGAACCAAACATGACCTAAATTTTTGAGTTATCAAAATAAAATTATTGTGAAAGATTATTATTATGCCATGACACGTGGCCAAACAACAGCCACAACTTTTTGTGTACTTTATTTTTTTGTCCAAAAGGGAGCAACAGCTATTTTCTTTACTTTTTTTTTTTTTATGTGTAGCCATCACAAAAATATGACATTTTCTTGTTAGGAAAAAGGAAAAAATAAATTTGGATTACAAAATTTGTGTTTTTTTTTTTTTTTTCGAGAAGAGGGAAATGATAGCGAGTGGCGTGGAGGCACTAAAACTCGAATTAAAGAAAAGATGTGGCGTAGAGTGATTGGTGGAAAGTGGAGGAAAGGTGGGGCCCAGTTGGAAATGGACGGTGGTGGATGATTGAAGCATGGACGGTGATTGGTCGGTTCAATCATGTCTCACCGCCTTGTCGTCTATCTTACGCGCACGTGATTCTAACCTCGCCAACAATTTCAACACCGACTTCCCCAATAATACAAATTAGGGGTGCACACCAACCCGACAACCCGAGAAACTCGAACAAACCCAACCCAAATTGTCAGGTTGGGTTGGGTTGAATACATAAATGAGTTGGGTTAGGTTGAAAATCATGAAAATTTCATGGGGTCAACCCAACCCAACCCGACCAACTCGAATTTCATATTTAATTTTAAAAAAATATATATTTTTACTCATAATATAGTTATTATGTTATTTAATTATTTATATTATATGTTGCATATTTATTTT